>JARWCS010000004.1:1896807-1910275 GCA_034783895.1 Geukensia demissa
TGTAGATATAAAATCATTCCAACATAAGTTTGCGGCTACTGGAAATAAATGTTCGAAATATTTCCATAGTGCAATTCACTTTGCAAAATGAATTATTATAAAAATAATTGTTGTTTGCATTTAATTTTTAATTTTGCACAGAATAATACTCTTTTAGTGTGTTACCTTTAAAATACTGCATGATTGATTGCTGCTGAACGTGCTTCAATGATTTACCTCCCATCAGCAGCATTTAAACCAAGACATCCAGACATAGTTAATTACTTAATATGTCTAAAATTGATTTGACTATGAACATTGAAATGTTTGTCAATATATTATACATATTATTGTTTTTAAAAAACACACAAGGCTATTACAGTTGTCGGAGCTTGCAGCCGCGCCACCGGTCTTCTTCATAGACATTTAATTCTAAACAACACAACGTTACACCACAGTAGAAAAGTTAGAACAATTGAAAAACGTCATAAAACTTATTTCGCGGTAAATTTATATCGGAAAAAGAGAGACAGTCCGAGAGAGTCATATTTAAAACTTCTAAAACTTTTTAAATTCAGTCTTTTGAATTAATATCATACGGTTGATTTTTTCATAAATTTTCCTGTGTTTTTCTGTATGTTTTATCACCGTTCAGTTTTTCCAATACTTGTACCCGAAAATCACTTACTGTGTGCGAGTCCGAATAAAAGTGTTGAGCTACCAAATCGTTATTCCGATTTGTGATGCGGGAAAAAAATAAAAGCATTCGGTGGTAAAATTCACAAGTTTTTCCAACACTTATACAGTTATTGCATTTCAAACAGAAGATGCCGTATTCCATATTGTCTTTATATATAATTTTATTGTCTTTAACACAGCAGTCATCCATAGGTATGAATTCCAAACATTTACAGGCTACCGTTGGGTTTTTTAACAACGGACAAAGACATACGCCGGAAGGCAAGCTATAAAACCTTTAAAACCAACTGCACATGTATAAGATCTAAACCTTCAAGTCGATACACAGAACGCAGAAAATTACAGGTCCAACAAGAGATAACATAATGTACCGACCTGCAAAATCTGCTCGCTGTTTAGGAGAGCTACTTCAATATCGAAACACAAATGATAATATATATGGATCTCTTGAACTTGCACATCAGTCAATACACGTATAGGTGATATTCATCAAAATACAAAATTACCAATGTTGAATAAATATGGAGAATTTTCGCAAGCTATATGTACATTTCAAGGAGTAACCTCTCATCAGTAGCATTAGAATCAAAACGTAGGAAGTCCAAAATCCAAACACAGCAAAAGAAGCACTCAAATAAAACGAATCGAAATGGCAAGCCAAATCCGACGGCAAGGACAACTACTAAGTGATCAAAAAATATTATTAATAGCCAAAGAAAACAAATTACCTATTAGTGGTACCCCAAAACTTAAAACTAAAGCAACGCAAGTGATTTTTTCTATGAACTCAATAGTATTTTGATAACGACCATGAGGTATCTTTTGCCCCACCAAACGTTTAGCATTCTGTCATGTTGTACTAGTAGGGATAAGTTTTTGATGACGTAAATCCAATTTTACAGGTTTTTAAGGTTTCGGTGTATGAAAAAAGGGTTATTATACAAATACTAATGAACATTCCCCTTTGCAGGTTGTTTATTGTACTCACGAGCTAGTACAATACTATATTTTACTCGTGACAACATGCACCAATAATCGTGCAATAATTATAAATGATAACATCTTGAGTGGTATCAGTATAAGCTAAGTGATTGCATGCACATAGCCGCTCTTGTCTAAAACGGTTTTTATGATACTGTCATATATTTCGAACATATAGTATTCTTTCAAAGTTTTTACAGGTAGTTAATAATACTTGAATTTTTTTGTTTCTTTCTTTCTGCTTTCTTGTACTGTAAAACTGAATAAATTCGATTCATGAAAATTGCCAAATGTACAAAATGCTACTATTTAATTTTCAAATCTTTATAATCTCAGTGTACATTTATAGAAAATCATATTTATAGAAAGCATGAAATATTTTCGATTTACGTATGTTGCAAAAAGGGAAAATAACTTATCTTACAATTTCGTATGTTAATTATCTTTGTTTGTTCTAGGTTTGTCAGAAAGTTTCCCGAAATATTTAATACCCAACTTTATAATGTCTTTGTTTTAAGATGAGATTTGCAGAACACCAGTTTCACTAAATACAACAATATTTTTTAAAGGAGAATATAATATAGGCCGGGAAGATAAGATCTACATCTTACGTATACCTTCATAATAAATATTAAAATGCCAAATTTAACTCTGTTTGAAGTGCTTTTCTGGATTTACCTTCAGCAGACACCCTAGGGGCCAACATATAGGAAAGTGGTCCAAAAGGAAATATATTATATTTACCAGTTCTTAAATATAAGAATTAAAACATTTGCATAAAGCTATTATGACCTTCAAATCAATATCACTAAAGACTCCAAAATGAATACTTTAACAAGACCAGTGTAGAACACGTATTTTAGAGATTCGAAAACCAAGGAAGAAAATTACGAGATAAAATCGAAAAAAATGGGCAATACGAAGAAAAGACTTTACGAGCTATTCTAGAAACGTGGATAGGTTCAGCTGCCCCTATTGGAGAAGCAGCATTTTTCCCGGGCGCGCCAATTTTACGATGTCTAAATTTTGAAACCATTGCCTAATCTTCCTCTCTGAATTGGGATAGTATCATTCGAGTTTAATCGTGAAGAGACTTCACAAAGAAGTACTGTCAGATGCTTTGGAGGATGAGTACTGTATGCCCTGTGACTGACATATTTTATCACGAGATCAGAAAGATACAAACTTAAAATCAAACATATGTATAAAATCAACAAGTAAGAAACGATAAACATTAAAAAAGACAATTAAGGGAAGCTAATAGCTACAGTTACTATCCCTTCATCTATAAGTATTGTTATTTTTTTTTTGGGGGGGGGATGTTTTAAAGTCTAGTTTCAGAATGAATTTAAATAAACACGATGCAATTGATGCACTTTCCTGTAATTTTAATGCCCACACGCACTTGCAATATTTCAAGGCGAGCAGGAGTAATGGTCATTCATTTCAATCATTCTGTCAGTTAATGTAACAGCTGCTTTGAATAACGAGCCGAAACAACTCATTATATTTTAAAAACACGTTCAGTTGTGATAACAATGATAAATTATCTGCAAAACTGACCATTACTTTGTTTTTGAATGTGCTATCCACATTTATGCGGCCAAATATAAATGTTCAAATCGCTTAAATTTATATTGGTTTTTGCGAACTAACATAGTCATTGTAATACCCATGCTTGTTTAGAAGTTTTAAGCCACATCGTGGAGGTCAGTCTAATTGGGAAACCAAGCGGAAGTGTCGTAAAAGGAGGAACTCCAACCAACTAGTAAACTAGTAAACCCGGAGTACACCTTTTGTAGGATACAAAGTGTTTACATGAAGTGTATATTTGTTTGTTTGTATATTTTTGGGGGTGCTTTTGCCGTTATCGAATTATTTTGCTGACGATAGGCAGTGATCGCACCTATTATACATGTACCACAGTCTACATATTGACAAGTGAACGAGTCTTACTGATAAATCGTGTACAATGAGTTGTCGTACAAAATCGGTGACATAGGTGCGGAAAATACGACTTTGAGATGGAGTGTACAAATTAATTCGCCCACTTTTTGTAGATCCCACCTTGTCTTTCCCAAATGTAATGATAATCTATATTGATTTCTGCTGCACCGTAGACAATGTTGCAGGTCATAAGAAGAAGTAAAATGGGTTATAGCTGCCGTTGCATTCATTTGGCAATGGTTGTTACTTTATCTTTTGTAGCTTGCTTCTAATTTATCATTCCGTTTAAAATTGTTTGGTTTTCCGTCCCTTTTCATCGTTTATAGTTATTCCGATGTCCTTCATATATTTATGATGGAAACCCCATTTCAGTTGTTTTACTCTTTTATCATGGCAATATTTTTTTTAAGATTTTGGTGTTCAATATTTTTTACAACTTTATATGTAAGTTGATTTTGGAAATGAATGTATCGTCTGCTGAAGAATATATAGCCAGGTATCTGGTCGATCGATTATGAAGATTTCTATAAACAGATGCAATTACATTAACGTTCAAAATTCAAGCCAAGATTTCGATATTGCAATTGTAACAAGGGCGTAACTTGTCGACCTTTTCAGTTAGTTATGCCAAAGATAAAATTACAAATATAGATTGAGACAAAACATATTGGGTTTTTTTCTGATATCCACCGAACAATTTGCTAGTCACCTTATAGTTTCTCTAGTCAAGCACGTGTCAAACTTAGTTCTGAAGATAGGATATCTGTAAAAAATGATCATGATTTGAACAAAATACACAATATTCATGATAATGCACGATGTTCTTTTATCAATTGTCTGAAGGTCTACCTTGTTAGTGCATTGATTGACGTCTGTTATATTTTTTGGCAATGTTTCTTCTCTGCATGTATTATATACAACGACGAAAAATATCAGCATGTTCAGGAAATACTAGTATTTGAAATTCATAGGTTTGTAGCTGTGGCAGAACATATGATTTATAATGACAATTATTCGTTTTGTGTCTCATCAACATATCTGTAGTTCATAGATTTCAAAACGAAACAATATATTATAAATCTAAATTGCATAAATAAATAATAAATGAATAAATAAATAAAAGGAAATTAAAAGAAAAGAAACAGGTTTGTATTTGATTTTAAACGATATGCTGATACCCAAATAAATGTACGGTGTCAAAAATGTATATCGCTCAAAACTGATTAGTAGTTTACGAGTAAGTTAAATCTAAAACATCTTAATGAGTAAGAAAATAAAAAATCTGATCACCAGGCGCGGATCCAGGATTTTACGTTAGGGGGGGCGCTGGTCCAGGTCAGTGCCTTCTTAGAGGACCAGGGGGGTGCGAAGCCCCCGAAAGCTCATAGAAATCACGAAAATTAAGACTAAAAAATTATATTTTTTCGTTTTTTGGGGGGCGCGCGCCGGGTGCGCCCCCGCCTGAATCCGCGCCTGCTAAGGACCCTGGAGGGACGTTATCAAAACTCCGAAACCTTTGGCACAGTCCCCACACATAGTGTAATTATCCTTGACATTAATTTCAGATATATGTACAATGAACAGCAAAACATGATCCCTGTGTTATTGCTAGCATGGGAATAATAATAGAACATTATCTTTTAAAGAAAATAAGTCTCATTTTAGTGTCCAAGAAATTGTATAGCTCAATTCTGAAAACCAAATCCCAAATCATATAATTATCTATAGCTCAATTCTGAAAACCAAATCCCAAATCATATAATTATCTATCATACAAAAAGATTTCAAGAAAAATTGACCGATATCAGTTGTAACCAAAGAATGGAACTTAATGCTCTACCAAAATCTACTAACTTCTGTCTTTTCTTTCAGATCTTTTTCCTCCGTGGTTTCCTCTTGTTTTAATTTTTTCTTGTCTGAAATATGAATCCTCTTATAAATAGACAATTTTCAATTAAATCCTGGTAATATTTGACTGCATGGCTGTTTGGAAAATTTATTTTTAAGGCCAAATAAATTAATTTAACAGTTCTCAGGACCAATTATATCTATTTCTTGATACTCTTACAGCCTATTTTACAGTAAAATTTATAGAATAAATCTCTGGAAATGCAAAACCATATCCTGTTAAAAATTAATCCACACTATACAATATTGTTAAAGCTGTTTGTTTAGTAAAGGATGTTTGCATTTGTTTTCAGATTGTTGTCAGATTTTTTTATTCCTCTGGCATTATCCATTTCAAACCATTAATACTTTTTTTTCATTTATCCCATTGTTTTTATTGTTTCATTAAATACATCTTTTAAAAAAATACTTTTGTTAAGTTTTATGAATTTCTTTTTAAAAATATAAACAAGGATCTATTTTAAGATCCTTCATACTATAATTAATATTTCTAATTATTGTAACATTGATCAGTGAAATTCTCTAATTAATAAAAATATTAACCGATTTTATGTGTATAATACAGTGCACCCCGATACACCCCCAATGATCCATGTGCAGGTGGACAACACTCCATTGATCCCTGCGAGTATTGATAACTGTGTTATGATCCATGCATGAATGGACAACATCCTTTGATCCATAGATGTATTGATAAAGATGTTGTGATCTAGGCATGTATGGATAACACTACTGTGATTCTGGATGACAGTGCAGTGATCCATGCATGTATAGATGACAGTACTATAATTCACACATGTATAGACAACTGTTTACATCTTGCTAATAGTTTCCCTTTTTAAAGGGGTTCTACCAAATCTATTTTACCAGAAAATACACTGAAATGGTTTACTTTCTTCCAGAAAAATATCTATGGTTGAGTTAAAAATACCTTTGTTCTTCTTTTTAGGTTTTTGTTCCTGGTCACTGTCATGGAAGAAAGGGTCAGATTTAATATCATCTGGTATATCATCATCACTAAATGCTTGCTGGTCAGACTGAAACAAATATGACAATTCAACCAAGCAGTACAAAATGTATCTAAATTACAGAAATTATTCTTTTCAATTCTGATTGTATTACAGTAAAACTGTAACATCGTATTAAACATGGACATTTGATTCTTAAATTTGTGGATATAAATAAGTTTCGGTAGGTTACTCTATAAAAAAAGACATAAATGAGGGTTGATCATATGTACTCTAAGAATAGTATGTAAATGACGGTTGCTCATGTGTACTCTAAGAATAGTAAGTAAATGACGGTTGGTCATGTGTACTCTAAGAATAGTATGTAAATGATGGTTGGTCATATGTACTCTAAGAATAGTATGTAAATGACGGTTGGTCATATGTACTCTAAGAATAGTATGTAAATGACGGTTGGTCATATGTACTCTAAGAAGAGTCAAAACTTAGCCAATAATCAGGCTGAGTTCTGGAAATTATATATCATGTTGATATCCTACCTCAGAGTTATCATCTACTATAGCAGTTGATTCTTCTAAAGACTTTTTCGACTCCTTTCTTTTCTTCTGTTTCTTTTCCTTTTTCTTTTCCAGATATTTCTCCCAAACAGTTAAATCTTTCTCTTTTGACATTTTTTTTATCATTTTTTCTGTTGATTCCTTCAGGCCTACACAATATAAATACAAAAATTACTAAAACATTCTTAAAAAATGTGAAAAATATGCATGTCCAGAATATTCAAATTCTTGAAAATAATGACATGTCTTTCCCAAATTTTTCATAACATCAAGAAATTCAAAATAAACATGCAAGACATACTTTTGTGGCAGAAGTATAGAATGCAGTTAAGATCAACCTTCATTTTTAAATATCTTGTGTACTTTTCCATTATTAAAAAATACATATTATTGTGGTTGGTATCCAAAACATCCTATGTTTTCCAATATAAGCCATTGTCAAAAAAAACCATAATTTTTGTCTAGATCAAAGCAATAACCAAAAATTATTAGTGTTAATGGAGTAGAATGTAATATTTTAACAGAAAGCTTTTTTTTTGGAAAGATTAATGTTTTTTCTGGTTTTAACTGTATATCACCCTCTTTTCAAAGGAAATCAGCATTCAGTTTAATTGATGCTGGTGTGCTCTATATCCTAACCGATAGAGTATTGCCAAATTTTGCAGACACATTTAAGGTACTGCTGCATAAAAGTTGCTGTAAATTATATTTAAACTATTATACTGTACCTGGCTCCCAAGTTATTTCCATTTCTACATCTCTATTTTTCTTTTTCTCTTCAGATTCTTTTATACTTTGTACTAAACTTTTATATTTATTGATCTGCTCCTCTTCATCTTCGGATGCACTGTCATTATCATTGCTTAGGTCAAGGTCAGCTAAAGGTTCCTCTGAAATATATAACTACATAATGAAAATCTAAACAATATTTGTATTAGTAGCAAGACTGTCATGTCGGTGAGGATTCTGCACTGGATGTCAAATTAAATTTCAAAGTATCAATAAACAGAAAGATGCTTGGCAGACCTGATTCTCAAGCTTTAGATGAATATCAAATAATTCCCCATCAACAAGCCAAGAAAACTTAGCTAAAAATGTTGAAGGATGGACAGACAACTTGAAAATATAGGGCACCCTCACCTTGATGCAGGGCTCTAATAAACAATTAAATAAACCACCTCATCGCAAGATCCACTTTCTTGTCTCTTCTCCAATTATGATTTTTGCCTACTAGCACATTTTGAAGTAAAATGTAATATCACAATTGGCAGTTAATATGCTGAAACCCAGACTCTCAGGAATACTGATGTGAAGCCAAAAATTATTTACAAAAAAAAATAACCATAAAATGAAAGATGATCAAACTAAAAATATTATTGGCTAATCATTGTCTTAAGCAAATAGAAAACCCACCATCTTCATCCGAACTAGAAGCTAAGTATGCTTTAAAATCTTCTTCTTTTATTTCATCTTTTCCTTTCTTTGTTTTCTTTCCAATACTAGGTTTCATGGTAACCTTCAATCTGTCATGGTCAGTTTCATCCCAGGTCAAATCAACCTAAATCAGAATTCTTCATAATGACTCATAATTTCAACACACATCTGATTGTCTTAGTTCCAACATTAAACACTGATTTAATATTATCACATGGTCTATAACAAGAATTGGGGTTTCACGTACCTTATGTGACCAAAAATCCAGGTTTTGCATCAGAAGAATAAAAGTAATAATAAAATGAAATTGTATATATAAATAAACAATGTCAAAAAATTTCAATTTAAGTCACTTGATCTTTAGGAATAGATTATAATATGACTATTGTTGAGCATTTCTTTCCATAAACTGATATTCAAAGACATGTCTGAATATTCTTTTTAATCCTATAAGCAATTTTTTTTAAATTTCTATTTAATCAATATCTGGTGTTTTTGGTATACAGCAAAAAGGAGGAATTTTACACAAATAATGAAAAGGTGTGACAAAGTATCATTTCAACATCATATAAGTAAAACCTCATTTTGAATTCAACCATTTATGCTGTTTGACCAACAATGTCTATTATGAACAGTGTTTATACTACATTTGTACTCACCTTAGATTGACAGAGTGCTGTTGTAAAGAACAATGAGGGTTTGTAAGCAGTAGGTAGTTCTGTACAAACAGTTTTTGGTTCATGTTCAAATGTCATATCATCTGGTATAAACCTGTTGTAATAAAAACAATGTCAGTTTTGTGCCAGTCTTGGTTGTGGTCATGCATTATTGAAAATCTGGAAGAAATATTCAACTGAATATGGCACCTTAGTAACAAGCTAGTTTCTTTAATCTAAACAGTTGACAACATAAAAGAGAGATAATTTCTTTTTTTCACAAATTTCCGATACATAGAAAATTCTTAGGATAAACTGGTTCAGAAGCAAAATAAAAAACATTGAAAGTAGTGGGTACCTTTTGCCCAATTTTTGGCCCAAATTTTAGATTTTGATACAACAAGAAGTTGATTTAAAAATGCTGTTTAATAACCATGTTTTAATAATTTATAACTTACACGTATATAATTTTCATCATTTGGACAAAATAGCAGTACACATTTTACTATTTTGACAAGAAAGTAACATTTTCTATAAAACACCAAAATTTTTAAGGTGTTTTGTTCAAAACAGATATGAGCACACAAAAACATCACCAAGACATTTTAACTAAACATTTGTTCTTGATAGATCTTTAACTGTGCAGAGTTTGGTTCTGATGTTTTTGTGCAATCTATATCAATATGGATAAAACTGTATTAAATGATTTATCAAATAAAGTAATTTGAAATTCTTAGTATTTTCAAATTTAATGCAATTTCTATGTACCATGTAACTGTTATAAAACTAATTTAACTGAAAAAACATTTGGATTTTCTTTTTATAGACATTTTTCAATACAAGTGATTCAGCATAATAGATATAAGCCACTTTTTTTAGCCAATGCTAAGGGTAGAAACGTGACTTAGGGTCTGTTCACACAACAAAAGTTAAATCTGATTAACTCAGCTAAATGTGGATTAAGTCCTATTGCGCTCACACTAGTTTTGATTTAATCTGGATTAATTTAATTCGAATTAACTTAATCCCGATTAAACTGTAGTGTGAACACATAATTAGTCATAATTAGAAATGTTACTTATGGTCTATTGATTTCCACATTTTAATTTTAATCCGGATTAAGCCACAACCCCAGCACTAGTGTGAACACAACCAGTTACCTGAATATTGGCTTATGTTGATCCAGATTAAGTTACTCTGGATTTTGATAAGCCTAGTGTGAACAGGGCCTAAAAGACCCTTGTCCTTTTTTAAATTCAAGACTTGTACTTTTACTATTATATGTAGATGTATGAAAAAACTAGCAAGCTTCTGTTCATACTTTACATTTAATTATTGTACTGCCGGAATAAAAGTTCTATTAATTGCTATTTTTAACCAAATTAAGTGCATATAATAAAGATAAAATTGAGTTTTTTTCAGTCTAGCAAGATAAAAGTGGTCACCTTCTAACATGAGTGACATTTCAAGATGGAGACTAATATAATTGTTATTTATTCAAATGGCAAGAAACTTGTCAGATCTACTTTCATATTCCCTATCATCAACATGTTTTAATTACCTCAAATCTAACTTGTTTGAGCTACTTTCATATTCCATATTATCACACTCTTCATAAATATTATTGGCCGTTTCTGGGGAATCACATTCAACAACAGCATAGTAATATTTTAGTCGGTTTAGCTGGTATTTCCTCAACTTTTCTCGGTGAAAACTACCACCTTCAATAAAAGTTGAAAACTCTTGGAGAAGGCACAATAAATAAATAACTGTTAGGTAATCAAGAAAAAGATAAAGTTATTTGTAGTGTCAACTACAATGACCTTTATTTGGTTACCAAGTGACTGTCAAATATTAATAGGGGTATTTAATTAAATATAAATAATATTGTGTTTTTTTTCTAAAAGACAATATTATTAGAAATTGTTTACTGGCTAGGTCAATGTAAGTTATAATAAGTCATGTTTGAGTACCCAAAATTTTAGTGTTACCCTACCATGTTTTATGTCTGTACAATGTCAGGCTATTCATCACATGTTTTCCATGTGTTTAAATGTTCACATGTTCCGGGTAAGTTGTTGGTTTTATTTGCTGTAACTGGAAGAATTTCAATTATTCTCTTTGATCCAGGACTTTGTTTGTAAAATGCTGTCTATAGTGTTTTCCTCTGACATAATATATAACCTAATTAACTCAAAATGAAAAAGTTAAATAATGTATAATTTCTTTTGTAAATTATTACTAATCCTCCCAAAAATATACTCATCTATGCTATTAAAGGATGGTAAGATTTCTTTGAATGAAAGAGCTAAAGTATTATTATTATTGATACCCTCTTCATCTTCATCATCCTGGTCTGTAATATTTGTTAAAGGTTTTTCTGTCAGTTCTGTAGGACCTTTCACTTCTTCTATCTTCATTCTTTGTAATCCAAATTCTGAAGGGTATATCTGAAACAGTAAACGAGGGATTTCAGTCAATTTCATTATAATAATAATCACACTTTTGAAAAACCAGTTGAAAGCTACACTTAGGTGCCAAAAGTATGTCAACTTTTATGTAAGGGCTGCAGACAAGCCTACTATCGGCGCAGTTCACTTCAGAAATCGTCTTTTTTCAATTTAATCATATTTCAAAATCATGCTTAATAAAAATATCAGACTTACTTTGTCGTTGATAAATTATCAATAGCAAATTTATTCAATGGTTTCTTCAATCTGAGTAAGTTGCATTGTCTATGGGATTTTGCATAGAGAAGGGAGATAACCCACTTTGGCTGGTTTTCTTAAATAGGCTGTTAATAGCCTTTTTCATATCACAAGTTCAAATTTTTGGTTGTTTTATGATCAGATAAATAAAATTCACAGTTTAACACCATATTTATGGTAATAAAATCATTATTTAGAAAATTGGATTTTTAATGCACCAAAAATTTACTATAGAAGTTTCCCCATTCAAACAACTTTTTCACCAATAATAGAAAAATCTCTTTGGAAAGATGAAATTATTTTGCACTAAAATGACGTCATACCTAGATACATTTTCAGTAAAAAGTATGCCATCTACATCCCATTTTAAAATCTTTAAAATTGAAAAAAGGCGATTTCAAAAGTGAGCTGCGCTGACAGAGTAGAGTACAGGCCTGTACATTAATATGTTCATAGAAAAATCAACTAATACACAACATGAAAAGTTTCTTTTTATTTTAGTACACCTTACCAAATGCTGTTTCCTTTTCTTGTGTGTTTTTTTTTTTTAAATTGGTTAGTTCTTTTACCATTTTTTCTCCGTTCCGGACTACTTGTTGTTTGTATCATTATGGTAAACCTGAAACAGAATAATTTAATTCAGCACTAGATCAGTTTCTTGCTTGTTTTTTTGTTGCAATTGTCTACTTTGCCATTCTCACTATGCTTACACACTCATGACAGTAGTGATGATTGTTTTTCATTGCCAAATTTTCTGCATGTACTTTTACAGAAAAGATCAGAAATAAAATCGCTGAAATCCAGAAAATAGAAAAGGGAAGCATTTTTGTTCATTACTATTCTTTGTTGTTTTAAGAACATTCTGTGTTTTTTTCCTTGATACGTTTCCTTGAACATGTTTTAGGAAGGAAATATCTTATTTTTTACTTGTCCCATTGCACAACTTTGTTGTTGGTTCTACTTGCTGGACATCATTTTTGACTGGTACAGGACAACTGGCCAAATGGTAATGCAGAGACCTGTAGTACTTGAATTATAATAAATGTACTAAACAAAAATACAAGCAAAAAGAAGATGCCTATATGATGATGAACATGATGAATGTTTGCAGTTGCTGAAAGCAAGCTCTGACTGATGATAAGACATCAAGCCTTTCAACTCTAGATGCATCAAACACAGTGTCTGACAATTTAATACTGTGTAGTAAATAAAAGGGAGGAAAGACAAGAAAGATGTATTGCCAAATTTGTTAATTTCTGTGTAAGGTAGCAAAAAGTGTATCAAAATCAGTACCATCAAAAACCAGTCCTTATTAATACTACCGTAATCACTCTAATTTTTGGACACTTTTCAAATTTCAGAGATTTCTTAATTTTTAAAAAATTCTAATTTTTCGACACTCCAGTAAAATTGCTAAAAAAATTTCCAAGATTGATATTTTTGGGTCACAAAAATACCCAAGCTAATGTTAAATGAAGTTGTAAAAACTCAGCTTGGGGATTGATATGTTAATTATCAAGGTTTTATGGCTTATTTATTCCCTTAATCTGTTAATTAGTCCTTTGAATTAAATTACCGCAGGTAAACATAAATGACACCTGTGTTCACAGTCAGCTGATCGCCAGAGTGAA
>JARWCS010000004.1:1930994-1945749 GCA_034783895.1 Geukensia demissa
GCTCTCTCTCTCTCTCTGACATATACTTTTAATAAAGGAAACAAACCGCCGTAATAAAGATATATGCTTTATTGCAGGTACATGTAACTGGGTATTAGAATTAATCCACAAGCTTAATAATGTCGTCCGTCACGTTGGGTCATTGAACCTACGCATTTTACGGGCAATCGAATGACAATCATTTTGCTTTAGAGACCGTTCAAAAACATGGAAAATATACATTATATTCATATGCATTATGTGCAACCAATGTGATCGAAATTTCCAAAACAGTTGTTTCTCCCTTTGTCAATTAGACAAAGTTCTCAATCAGATAACAGGAAAATCTAAATAATTCTAAACAGTTTACAATACAAATAAAATGAACAGACTACAAGCTGTTCAGAATTCTTGTACCAAACTGAAAATATAAAGTCGGTACAACAGCGTTTGTGAGTAAAACTGTGTACATCAACTGCAAAGGAAAACTTAATGTCCCTCCTTAATATTTTAAAGCCCCAATCATGTATTGGTAACCTGGATATTTGAATTCCGATAATTTTCTACTCAACATCATTTACATCGGCGACAAAATCTATCGACAGGTCGTAGAAATTCCTATGACCACTGATTGTGCTCCTTTCATAACAGACTATTAAAACCCAGTTTATCGTCAAATTCCACAAAGATCCTTCTTAGTCTGATTTATTAATAATACCTACTGCTATCTTGATGATAACTTTGCACTTCAATATTCAGGATTTCTCCAAATACGTCACTGACATTTGTCCCGAACAATTATCCTTTTCTGAATTTAAATGTTTCTGTTTCACAAGGTAAAATATATATAACTCAGTAAGATTTACGAACAAATGGAAGATTTTTCATTCTCTATTGTATATTTTTCCTTCTTGATGGGTCTTTCATTTGGATTCTTCAATTTCGGTTTGTTCGTGTATGCACCTGGAAAACTGATTAAAAACAGAATATCACCTCTAACCTTTTATGGAAATATTAAAAAGCTTTCGAATTTAAAAATCTGTTGGAGCTTATTGTTTAAATAACTTATCCGTAATTGATATCTTTATAACTTTGTTTTTTTAATCAACATTACTTTTATCTGTTTTTATTGCACGATAAAAAAAAATACATTACAATACAGAAACAGATTAAGAAATTACAAGTATGTAAATCTGTCCTCCTGTTTGATATAATTAAGACAGTGACTTAATAATAATATACACAATTTAATGTGATAAAATATGTGAGAATGTAGGAGTTAATAGTCCATATCTTCAATACCATCACATGATTCATTTAATCATTTTGGAACAAGTGGTCCTTAGGAACACCGCATTTTAATCGATGATGCACACCCTTGAGCCATAGTTAAATAACTTCGGTGATTCTACAATATTTCAAATAACGTTTAAAATAGTATTTGAAAGAGTTTGAATGTTTTTCTTAAGGAATTTCATTTCAGAGATTTTTTAAAAAATGCAATTAAAAAAGAATTGTGATTGATTATCGCTATATTACCGGCGCCATGAGTGTTATATTGATCGGTTTGGGATTTATTTAGTGGAGTAAGTGCAGGTTATCCGGGGTATAACATGAAATTTAAAAGCAAATTTCCTTTTACTTGTTTCAGTGGCCTAGGGTACTGAATTGCTCTTTGACCTTTAATGTACATAGGAACTTATGCAATGTTGAAAATAGTACATTGTTTCTTTCATAGTTCTTTGCTAAAGTTTATCTATTGTATGGTAGTTATCCCCTTACAAATTAATTTCCATGTCCAAGAATATTATCTGGGTGGTCTTTAAGATATTAAATTATCTTTTTATATGAAAATAAGCCAAGAATTGCCTCTAAATCTCCGCCACATACTTGATTTGCCTGCAGGTCCCTATAGTCCAGTGGTTGCCGTTGTTTAAATAGTCATTATTGACGACCGTAATGTTTAATTTCGGCTGTCATTTTGGGAATGGATGCCTCATGGTAGGCTCGGCCTGCTTAGACTATTCACATACATCCGTTACACTTCGATTGAGAATAGCCGCAAAATTGGAAAACAAGGTCATGATGTGAAGTGATTTTTGATATTTTTAGATTTAAACTTGAGAACCTTAGACATTAATTTTATTACCTCGATGAGGGTGCACCTTAAAATGTAGGTGGACAATAACAACAACAACATGGGTCACCCAGGTTAGTCTCATGGACCATCATGCCACATTTTAATATCACTCAGTTTTTTTCATAACATTTCCCATTAGTAGTACAGTCAGCAAAACAATCAGCTTAAAACCTGTCTTTTATACACAGTAGAAGATTAATTTGTATTTTATAAAATTCATCTGTACTTTTTCACACGACAATTGGATTGACTTAATTATAACATAATATATAATAAAATTATAAGGGAAACTAGTTAAAAGAAATGTGCTCTAATAACATGTGCATATTACGTCGAGCCTGAAGCGTTTCCCAACCAGTGTCTTTATACAATAATTGTCTAGATGTGAGTATAGTCGTCAGTTACAACAATTGCAGCTTCGAGTTGTAAATTTTCGAAAGATTGAATTGCTGCTGACAAGAAAACTACTGAACCAAGGGTTCCACACGGAAAGATTAAAGTCTTCTCTCCGAAAATGTTTCGGTAGTCATCATGATTTGAAAAATTTTTCAAAGATTTTCAAAGTCTGGACCAAATGAAATATTTAACTGTATTGCGAAAGCGAAATTGTAAGGTCAAATTCACTACCATATAATTATATACTACGAAAGAACACGTAGATTTGGGTATGATGCATGAAGAAAACATAAGAAATCAGAGGGAGAAAAAACATGACATCCAGTTGAAATGACGAAAACCCATTAATATTGTGTAAAGCTTAATGTTAAACTGTAGGTAAACGTCTAAAGTAATGCCATGGACAGATGAATTCTAAGAAATTATGTTTGCCGAGGAAACGTATTGTTTCATTGATAATTTTACATGAGTTATAGCAATAAAGTAAGTGTATACTTATAATAATATTTTAGTCAAGAGGAAGTGAGTGAAGCATGCATGAGAGGACATGGCAAACATGAGAACCAAAAAAAGACATATTAGAAAACTTAAAACCTGTCTTCGTCCCTTTTGTTTTTCTCTCACTACCTCCTGTGAGATGTATATACCATACGTCGGATGGTTTGTTACTTCTTATGAATGGGAAATTAACTATTTGAAAAGTGATGTCATATTTGTCATAGAGTTTTGTCTTTAAGCTCCCCAATGATCAAGATTAGTTTATTTGATACCAAAAGCAATACAGCTTATATATAGGTATAAATACATATAAATACATACAGATATAAAAATCGGAGGCAAGACTTGTTTGATATAATTATAAACAATAATTAATATATAATATTACATTCTGATATCACAAAAACAAATATCTGAGGCAGATTTTAAATACTTTCCTAATTTAGATAATTCTTTATCTTTTTGTGTAGATAACAGTTTTTTAAATAATTTGAAAATTTTGGACATTTTAAAATGAAATGGAACTTATAATCATCTTCATTCTCACAATAAACACACAATCTTTCATTTCTAGATACTTGTCTAAAACGACCACTCTCAATATTTAACTGATGAGAACATAATCTATCCATAGTAATATTTTACACTTTGTGGTGACAAGCTTTTTTTTTGTCAAATAATACTGGATATGATGATTATCAACCATGTACTTATATAAACAAAACTTGGAGAATGATTAAAAAAACATTCCTCTCTTGTAAAAAATTGTTTAAACACATGCATATAAAAACACATTTTCACAGTATACATTTTGTGAGTACCATATATCTGCAAATCATAGGGATAACAGCATATTTGTAACATTTTGTAAAAAAATTCTCATCATTATTGAAATTGCAGTTTTGAAGCATATCAGCATACATTGTTTTAAATATACAATTATCCGTTTTCAAAAGTCGCAGCCAATATTTTTAACAACGCTGATTTTACGATTTATAAGTAAAGGAAATCTCCCCAATTCAGAATATATCATCATATAAACTGTAGATTTTTCACTCTCAGTACATGTTTACAAAACCCAATAAGTAATTTTTCAATCTCACTGGCATTATGTAAACCTAAAGTTTCACTTCCATATGACAACACTGGTGAAATATACACATCAAATAAATATTATTTTGTTTCGGCATTTAAACACATATTTTTCATTTTACCATACAACATTGATAAGCATGCATTTTCGACCCCTTTCCGCAATATTTAGTTGTGTGGTTTTTTTTTGTTTTTTTTAACTTTCCATTATAATACAAAAGAACAGCAAGATATATATACTATCCACTATTTCAATATTTTTACAAACATATGTCCAAATTTCATCATTTCTCAATATTTCAAAATAAGAGCGGGATTTAGAGGTTGTTGTTGTTCCTTTTTTCAAAGTTATTTGCATTGATGAGGTGTATAGATAACTATATCAAAACTGGCATTGTTCGGCGCAAGTTGGATTTGTTCTGTACTTGTGTTCAGAGAACTGCCTCAAATTGATTAAGAAAAAAGGAACTTTTTTGTTACATTATATTTATTTCCAAAAATTTAAAACATATTTATTTGCACAATTATAGCAACAATAGACTCGGATTCTTCTATAATGAAGGCGAGATAGGATACATCCTAAAACGTAGTCTATTCGTTTTGATGTTTAAGACCTTTAAAAGAGACAAATTGGTCGCCCCGTCAGTCTGTGATCACAGGAAAGCTTCATCTAAACTAAAGTAAGCTAACATGAATAAACTTTAACAAAATAAATACGATTGTTTCTTGATATAAATATGTCAGTGATAACCATTCTAATTTAAAAATTATATCTTAGGCTATCTTTTGATAAACTTGCAAGGTTCCTCTTCGGCTCTTACTGACTTTTGCAGCAAAACTAATAAAAAGCTCTCTTAACAATTTCAACATACACCGATCTGTTACGGGGATACGTTCAAGATGATCTCCAAATATATCGGTAAAACTGAATGGTTAATTGCAGTAATCTACTGAAAATATTTAAAGACGCATAGCCTCACCTTTCAAAGAGAAAGATAAAGTATTTTTACCTGCCCTTTCGGGTAGAAGTATTCATGTCACCCGCCTTGGAAATATTTTGCCATATAAACGGACAAGGTCCCAAACATAAAGGTTACAAATCTGGAGATTTGGTCTATAATGCAGTAAGGTATCTGTTAAAATGAACTATATATGTGAGAGATTAAATCTTCTGTTTTGAAGTTTTTGTTCACTATTAAATCTGCACCTACTATGGATTTTTATCAGAATGTGCTGCTTATATGAACAAAAGGCTGAAAAGTTTTTAACCTCGTAAATCTTGCGTATGTACGGTCGTCAGTGTGATGTTACTCGTTATATGGAATATCCATGTCACGGGTGACAAAGAATGTCCGACAATTTTCGTGCTGATAACCCCGTCTTCCTTTATTCTTTTATGATACATATGACTTTTTACCACAAATGACTATGACGAGTAACGCGGTGGAGCTTAACCAACATCTCGCACTTTTTTGTTTTATTAGGATCCTGTGGTTCAGTCTCTAGTTTTCTGTGTTGTGTGTACTTCCTTTTATCTTGTCCCTTCTTCTTCTTTGCATTTGCCCTTCTTGTTATCAGGTCATCTATTCATGATTTTCCGAAACTTTTATACACTAAATTGCACATGTATACAAGTGCAAATATAAATAAAAATATGTAACAAAAATTGAAATAAGCAAACTTTACTTTCTTACGCATATGAAAATACCAATTTTTTTAGGTTTTGGGGCAGTTGGTATAGTAAGCATATATATAAAGTTTCGGTTTCGGTATTGGGTATAAGGTAAAGACATCACAGCATCTGTAGCTATAAAGCTTGAAAACGGATGCACTCTATATACATGTATTTCCATGGATAAAGTAGTCTAAAATTATCCATTTCTTAAAATACGCTGACAACATATTGACTAAATATAACGAAACTAATTTGTCGAAATTAATGTGAAATTTCAAGGAACACCTTTACTTGGTATTAGTAAAGTATTCGACAAATATAAAAAAAAACAACAAAAAGCAAAAAATATTTGCAGATCAATGCTGAGACAAAATTCCATTAAAATTCCATCCAAATCCCAAGAAAGTAGCCATTCTATTTTTAAGTTTTTTTCCAGTTTTTTCCAGTTTTTTTTTTTTTTTTGCATTATGTACACGATAAAAAAAATTGAGTGAAATAGTAGTTACATGTGTAATTATAATATTTAATCAACTACTGATGTACATCAAACGAAATTTGCCACGACTTAAGTCATAATATATGGATAGTTCAGCTATGTAGTATGCCATGTTATATATCGTTGGAATTCTATTTTTTGTTGCAACATATCCTGCGGTTAATATTTTCCTCAACGCCCCAAAAAAATTCCCATTACCCCTCTATGATAAATTTTGGACGTTGACAATGATCTGTCGCAAAATGACATATTTTCAGGGATAAATATCCCGCTTCAGTGTTATAACTATAAGAATATAGAATATGATTCCACTATATTCTTAAAATTTCATCTTTTATCTGTAATAAAACCCCCAAAAATAAAGAATTCATCATGTTTTGTCACCTGCGACCATTGGTTGACTGCACCTACGAAATGAAGCAAATTTACAAAGTCGAAAAAATAAACATTACACCCTATCGGGAATTTTTTTATTTCAAGTTAAAATAAATTTTTAACTGCAACTTCCAACGATATATAATATAATATATTTCATTGTAAAACTTGTGTTACAGATTCATATTTGTTGTGGCAAATTTCGTTTGGTGAACTATATGTAACACCAATCAACTGCTAGATAGATAAGACTTTCAATAACTGCACTTATTTCAGAAGGTCCTTTAAAACATTAGAAATTATAATAATGCCAAAATTGGGATTTAGATTAAAGTAAAATAGTATAGGTTTATGAGCAACATACATGAAGTATCATTAGTTGTTAGGGAACGACCATTTAACTTCAAGTGGGGGTTTATGTTTTTTTCATCTTATTTAACATTACGCCATATGGGGGGACTGGCTTCAGGATATTTTTTGTTACCTGCCTGAATGTCAAGATGTTTTTTTAACAAGCTGGACATCAAACTTTCCTCAGAGTTAAACGGTCGTTCCCTTAAAGGAAATACGTTATGTGATCCATTGATGAAAAGTCCTATTCGAGATAACTCAATAAAATTGTCGAATTATCATTCACTTATGCTACATATTTATGACATTTAAGCAAATAACAAATATTTATGGCCGCCATGTGGCCATGCATACTGTTTTTAATACTTGGCTAAAAAAATAAAAGTATGTATATGCATTCGAAATATATATTTATTGTACTTAGTCCAAAAAATGGAAGGGAGTAAGGCGGGTTTAAGAACTATTGCATATCTAAGAGACACGGGTATTCGCTGCACGTTGTTTATAAATATGCATTTATTTTACAGTGCATGTTAATTTATTGTTGTAGTGGTACAACCATTAACCTAGTAGTTGCTCCGTTTTTGTGGATTGCTTTTAAAATAAATTATACCACTATTGAAATGTTTATTTCTGGTTGTAAACATCAATTTCTACCTTTCTATTTGTGAAGTAAAACATCATATATCACTTCAGTATTATTCAAATAGGTAAAGAATTGAACTAAAACAAAGGATATAAATCAAACACCCCATATATACTAATGAAGCAGAGATTATCACACAAGAACAGATTATTACCATTGTCAAGGTATGTAAGCCTCTCTTTGTTGTATTCTTTTGCATGTTCATACTTTTTTACGACTGTAATTGTGAAATGAACAAGCAACATAAAGCATATATAAGTGTTTGCTCAAAATGTTGGAAATCGCTAAAGACCGAACTGAAATATACATATAATCAAATAAGTAATGTCAAAATACATTATCAATCATAGATATATTTGACTATGCTGAAATTCTTTGGTAGTCTTTTGTCTTTGGTTTTTTAATGATGTTTATGCCTTATCGACTTTGGAAAGCATATCATATCAAAGCCAAAAAGTCAATTTTCTAGATTGCTAACAAATTATGTTTTCTTTTATGTTGGTATATATTCTTATCTACAGTTATTAAGTAATTTTCCCAGTTATCCGCAAACAGATATTCAGGATTCTTGCTTAACTATTTCCACCTTTTTTATTTAGTTTTGTTGCATTCTGCATTATTGTTGTCTATAAAAGATAAGTGTTTCAAAAAATAATTGTTCTATCAATGAATCAAAACGAGGCCAAATGATTTATAGATCGATATCATCATATAATATCAGTAAACTGTGAAATACCTATTTTGCTTTACTATGTTCTTGGCAAGGCAATCGTCAGCCTTAGTTCTGTTATACTGAAACAAAAAAAAGTTTACTAATAGTTAAATAACTAGATTCAAAACATAAATTTTGATTAGCTGATTTGAATGGTAAGGAAACTGTTGAAGTTTGGAGGTTCTCGAGGCATTCAGCAGTTTTGTTTCGATTACAGAGAGTAGATATTTTTCAAACATTGATATTAGATTGTTTCTGTTCCGAGATTAAAAAATTATTAAGGCAATCAACTCAACTAATATTTAATATCGCTGACCCAACAGAAACTCCTTCGGTGTCCCCAAATCACACCAGGCAACTATGGAAATGAACAAGACATTGCAAATATTGTCGCTTTGTTATTTCAGACAATAGGAGGTGACCAAAAAACTTACAAATATCTTTGACAAAGATGCAATAAAAAAACCAACAAACAAACAAAAAACACTGTATTGGTATATGAAACGATTATGCTTATAGTTGCGTTTGGTGTTTACTGTTCTTTACAGCTTAACTAGAAGTTGCTTAGGAAAACAAACTAATTGCAAAATTAATATGAACAAGAGAAAAATACAAAACAGTTATTTACGTCCCAACATTAGAATTGACATGCGCTCAGTAACTGTTGGCATCAACCAGAGGGTCGAGATAACAACGGCTCGAATTTCACTGTATAGCTATATGACTCAGTATCAACGATACAGTCTATCGCTCAGGAGCGAATTAATTCCATGCTATAATTAATATCCACGTGTAGTTTTGTTATCATTCAGAGAAGATCCAAAGATATACATATTTCTTACATGGATTATTTTATTTTTGTTAGAATCAATTGATGTTAATCTTAAAAAGGTGATATTAATTCAAAAACGGATTATACTGATGTGAGATGTCGCCAAAAATCATACCTTCAAAAGTATGACCAATATGTGGGTAACTTTGTTGATATAGCAATCAAAATTGTGTGCATTACAGTTTTGCAACAAAGTTAATAAAGCGTAGTCATTAATTTGGTATACATTTTACTGAACACTGTTCATGTGTAAAATGTGAAACTACTTTCGTGCAGTGTTGTGTTAATTTAATTAATTATTGAACGAAAAACAATGTCTGACGTTATTCAATTTAGTTTTCACCTGGAGGAACAAGATCAATAAGACAGTAACCAAATAAACTTTGTGGAAATGTCATGAAATTCTGCAAAATGTGGAGATATTTATGCTTGTTTGTGATCGTTTTTATTTGTGGAGTATTCAGCGATGTTAGCCCGACTATTAAAATTGCTCGTTGTCGGGTACAGTGCCTGAAACAGGTAGGAATTCCATTTTTCAAATTATTTTTTATAAGTTACATCAGATGATCTGTTTAATTTTCTTTGCACTTCAATGTATTTGTTTTGAGTGTTTTAAACACCTGTTACTCAAAAACATTTAATATATCCCCATTAAATAATAAATTCTATACAGGAGAAAAGAATGAAGAACATATGTTTTAAGATCGATTGGAACCTCTTTTCGCCCAAATTGAACCTGTAATAAATGTACAAAAAATTATCAAGATTTCAGCAATTTTTTCCAAAGAACATTCCATGACACAAAAAACATAACCAAATACACAACTGAATGACTAACAGTAACAATCAGGCATTTTTTAATTTTATCTAGTTATTTTAATGTTGTATACAGAAATTCCACTGTTTTTTTGTAAAACATATTGTATATACAGACGAGGTGGCAGGGTTTTTGCATATTGGTGCAATTTGCATTACTGTGACATTTTTGGCTAAGAAACAGACATCAGTTGATTGTATTTCAAATTTCACAAACTGACATCAAATAATTCAAATTTCACAAACTGATATCGAATAATTTAAATTTCACAAACTGTCATCGAATGATTCAAATTTCAGACGTTAAAGCGAAGAGATCCAACCACGAAAATAAATGATGTTGCTTGTTTTCGAAAAGAAAGATGTGAAAAGGTAGGTTCAACTGTGCTAAATAAAGTTTAATGAGCCAATATATAAATCGTATTCATATTTGCTTTGCCTCAAGTTGCCCCTCCATAATATTGTTTCTACAATAACTTTATATTACTAAAGTGTCTTAAGACATGAATACACGTAGGGGGGTTTTCCTTCGTATACCACTGACAGCGTCCGTGGTCATCTGGCATTTTTTATCATAATTGCTCTAATTGACGAATAAACATGAGCGCATGATTAACAATAGTTGTTAATTACGAGAAAATGATATTAGGAAGCAAGAGAGAGCTAACCAAGATTAAACACAGCAATCACGGGAGCGATATTGATAATGAAATTTTCTTTTGCTCGCTATTTGTAAAGCAACGTAAAGATTTGATAATAATAATAATTATAATAATAATAATAATAATAATAATAAAAACTATACCACAAAAAATAAAGCAAATAAGTTTTGTATTTCTGGAATTTCAATTCAAGTATTTTCAATGCTACAAGGCCCATGTTATCGAAAACATCATAAGTGTCATCGAAAACATCCTAAGATATTTCCAAAGATACGTCTTAAGGACAAATTTTATGATGGTCTTTAGACTGTCTTAGGACTTATACCAGATTTAACATTACAGATGTCTTAAGACTATCCTTTCTTAAGACCACTGATACGTCAATGCGGATTTACTTAAATGACCATTTTAAGATGTTGTGTATTGTCAAATTATAATATAATACAAAATAAAATTCAAACAAATGTTAGAGTTTTACCGTTCTCATTTAAAAAGAAAAAATGGATATATTTTTGTGAATCGAATTTACGTAATACATGTACATGTAGTTACACGTGCTACATTTGCCCAACTGAAAGTAAACAGTTCAAATGTCAAATTTGCCTGTCATTTAAATTCCTGGTTCAAAGATGTTCAAAGTATCAAATCACAGGCACTTGAGAAACCGCCTCGGTGGTGTAATGGTTAGCATGCTCGCCTAGAGTGCGGAAGGTCGTGGGTTCGATCCCCGCGGCCGGGTCAAACCAAAGACATTAAAATTGGTATTTGATGCTTCTCCGCTAAGCACGCAGCATTTAGGAGTAAGAGCAAAGACTGGTCAGAATAATGTGTCTGGGTAAAGTGGCATGTCTTCCTGCGGACTGTTGCTAGCGCGTTCAAAATCAGGCTTAGTGTGTCGGTCTAGTACAAATCAGGGTTCATTCATCAACCCTCATCAATAATATGCTCTCGTCCTGAATATGCATGAAATATTTGTCACTGGACGTTAAGCACCATCCAATCAATCAATCAACCAACCAAACCCGGAGATATAAGTGCCCGCGTATAAAATGCGCAAATTTCATTTCTATTGACGATTGATACCGAATCCACTCCTTTTTTCCGAACGGGAAATTGAGATTCTAAGTTGAAAAGAATATAAATCCACTCTTTAGAGTCGGTTCAATTTAAAGTAATAAATACTTTTTGGGTTACTTTTCATAAACTCTAATTTTTATATTCAACCAATATACATTTTGTTTTTATGTTCTTAAAAGTTATGATAGTTCTAAGACTATCTTAAGACTGCTGTTTAGTAGTCCTAAAGTTGAGATGAAAATTGAGACTTGGCCGAAGTTAAGACATCTTTGATGACACGATTTAAGACTATGATTTGTACTAAGAAGTCTTAGGACATATCTTAATCCTTAGACATCTTCGATGACACGGGCCCAGATTTGTAAGTTCTCTCTATTAGCTGTACTGTTAAATTTTTTGCCTAGTGAATTATTAACTCTATAAAACATTCAACATAGAAATGTTATGCCACATTTGGCCGTTGAATGAACGTTATTTTTAAAAATAAACTTAAAACGTGTTGGATTATCAATGACATCCACATCGTCAAATCTGTTCCATTATATGCTATTTTACATTTATTTAAAAAACTTCTCCGATCAGGATGTCCTTTCTCCGCTATAAGCAGATTTTTTTTTTTTTTTTTTTTCAATTTTCCCAGACCGTAAGATCCAACGTGAAACAATATATTCACTGTTTAATTCCAATATAACTTCCTATTCAGTAAAATTATTAACACACGGATTCATTTTTTTGTATATCTGTTCTTGTGACAATCCGGTGAAATAGACAAAACAGTTTGTTTCGTATGTACGAAATTTGAACTTAATGCAGGAAAATAGCCCTTGATATAGATATGATATTATCAAAGTTTGTTACGTATTTCTGAAATTTTAACAATTAGATAAACTGCATGAAAATCAGTATGAGAAATCAAAAGAAGTATTTTAATCATAATATATGTATCTGGTGACTGAAATTTACTTTTTTCGACTGGTCGAACAAATTGCCATGATGTTTTATAAATTTAAATTTATTTTACATTTTGAATTACATGTAAACGTATCATTTATTAAACATCTTTTACTCTTAAGAATTTTTAAATGTATTTTTTTTCAACGATAGTAAAAATAAGAATAACTTTACAAAAATGACACAGATATGAATATTTTTTTAAAATGTCATAGAATGGGACAGAACAGCACCAAAAGAATATCTGTTATTGTTACTTCCAGTGTTGGCAGATGTGTTCGTACTTGTATTTAAGTTACGAGTTGGTATCAGTCGCTTGCAGTAGCAGTAATTGTGTAAGTATTTTTATAAACAGTAGTGAAGCCCAAATGTTATCTAACAGTATAGTATAATAATATAGTATGCGGATTCAAAATTTTATGCATGAGTTCATTGAGGTTATACATGTATACCATTTCACAAAAATGCATTAATATCTTTACTTAAATTGTACTTGACTGTGTGATAGATAGGACCTAGCGACAGGTGTTTCTAGTAAAGCAGATGATGTGATTCCTTCCTGATCTACTGGTTTCGTGTGAGTTTGGTTGTTCACGAAAGCACTATTGAATCAGAGGTTGTAAACTCTTCTTAGCCTGTTGTCCAATCCATTTGCTGCTTTTCATCAATAAAATATTTGAAATTTACTCGTCTTGAACAGCTGATATTCTGGGGAATTAGTCTTGCGACAGGTACCTCTAGTCAAATCCTTCTTGGACAGGTTTAGTTGTTTTTATTGTTGTATTGGACCTCGCGACAGGCGCCCTAAATGAAGCAGAGGATGCGATGGATATTAAATTGAATATTAAAAAGCATCCCTAATGACATGTAGGATTGGGGGCGCAAATGTTTTAGCCCAAAGATATAACAGAACTTTCCTCTGGATCTGATGCCTAATTCGGTTTGTTTAGATAAGAGTATTTCATTTGAGTTTTTGGGTCTCGGCTTTCCTATGTTTTGGTTCTACTGTTACTGATGAAAAGTTACTCCTTGAAATATGCTTATATATATCAATGTGCACCATATTTATTCAACATTGGTATACTTTTCTTAATTATATGGTCAATATATTTGGGTCGCCTGCGTGTCGCAGAGCGACATTTAGGAATTACTATCCGTCGTCTTCCGTCTTGCGTGACTAAAAATTTCTGTCACATTTTCTCAGTAACCATGCAGGATAGCTTCCTGATATTTGACACAGACCTTTGGTACGGGAAAGCGTATCGTGTAAGGCAGTTTTAAGTTGGTCATATTTCCACTTTCTGTTTGCCGAGACTTTGACTATTTTTTCATGGTGGAAATTTTTTTTCACATTTTTCTCAGCAACCATGCAGGTTAGCTTTTTGATATTTGGAACAGACCGTTAGTTTTATGGAGTTTATTGTTTAAGGTGTTTTAAAGTAGATTGCATTTCCATTCCTGTTTGCTAAGAAAGTTTGTCACATTTATGCAGGTTAGCGTCCTGGTATTTAGCACAGAGATTCAGTATCGAGAAATGTATCATGTAAGACAGTTTCGAACCCGTTGCACGTCCACTTCCTGTTTGCCAATATTCCTTGAAAATAAGTGGGAGACAAAAAGTTTTATAACTTGTTTAGTAGTAACGTGTGTAATTTTGCATGGCCCAGTGAACGGATAGTAATGTCCAATATTAGCTCTCGATTATGAAAAACCATATTTGCCTTCGAAAATCCACATCTGTTCTGGACGAATCTTTAATTTTCCTCTCATGAAAATATGTGATAAGTAAATGTATATTTTAAAAGTCTCTCATAACTGTAAAACTCTCCCTGTAAAATTTTTATTTGCATGGATTGTCCAGTCTTATGTGAACCAAGAGGCAAGGTATTTGTCTTGTCGAATACTTGTCTCGATTATATCACAACAATTTAGATATTGGCCCGGGGAGTAAAAAGTTCATATTTTTTCCAATATGGAAAATGTTATTTATACTCTGTTAATATTAGGAATTTTAAATAAAAGACATACATCGCGATATCACTATGACTGTTACCTTT
>JARWCS010000004.1:1951995-1967237 GCA_034783895.1 Geukensia demissa
GCATCTATCTTTCAAATAAAATTTCACTTATTAAAATGGGTTTATTGTTCTTGAATGGGACTATATTGTGTATTTTTGGCACTATTTTTGCATGTGTTCCAAATTCCAGGGTGAATTAGTGTTTTGACACCTATAGACCATTCAAGTCGCGATTTGGCAATTCTAATCTTTTCATTTGGAATCCTAGGGTTAATAGTTTTCTGTCAGTAGCAACCGTCTGTTTAACTAATCCTGATAGGAAGCACAAGCTCTATTCCACATGTAGGTTTGACTGTTACTCCACATGGAAAGCTTCTTCTTAAATCATCAATAGGTCAATGTTAGTAAGATCTGGTGACAGTGATTAGAGTATCCTAGTATTTATTTAAACGGACTACATGCCATAAAAAGTCACAAAATTTTTAATCTTTTATTAAGAGTTCATAAAATATATCGCGGAACGTCACATAACACACCTGGAATGTTTCCTTTTTTTCTTTTCTCCGAAAGACTCTATTTAAAGTCTACTTCATACGAAATTACGTCCACCTAAAACGCAACAAATATGTTACAAATGCCTATTTTTGGTGTACTTTAAGTTTACAACTTTTCAAATAAAATTTGAACCAATGCTTTTATACTTTTTGTTTAAGAATGTGAAAGTATAGTGCAAATGGTAGATTAAATCAAATGTTTTAAGCATTATAAATTCCACAATAGTGGAAGAGGAGGTGAATCTAGCTCAAAATTACAACTGGCTAAATGCCACGTGAGCTTTTGTCGTTACTTGGCGTCCATCGTCCGTCCGTCTGTCGTCCGCGGTTCGTCGTCCGTGAACTTTTACATCTTCTCCCTGAAAAAGCTAGGCCAAATAGAACCAATTTTAACGGAAGCATCAAGTGCATGTGAAGTTTCTTCATTTCAACTTAATCGGACTAAAAATATGGCCGCCACGGACGATTATTCTTTCTGATTAGCTGAAACATAAAATATCTTCTCCTCTTCAACCACTTGGCCAAGTGGAAAAATATTTTACATTAGCTATCTATGCAAGGTCCTTTACACAACTTGCTCATTATGTCCTAATCGGAAAAACCCCGCCATGGGCGATTCTTGTTTCTGATTGGCTGATATATTAAAAATACCAAATAGAATTTTAACACAGACACATATATGCTAGGTGCATTATAATGTTTTACAACATTCATGACCACTATTGACCATATAATGTTTGTTTCTGATTGGCCCAATGTCAGGCAAGCGTTACAGACTCAGAATTGAACCACTTGTGCATTGAGTCTCTAGTAGGATCATTCCTTCTAAGAATTGGTACAACACATCCTCAGTTCATGTTTTTTTATACCATTCTATTTAAATTGTGATCGTTTTTCATCACTTAAAGAGAACCAGGTAAAATATTTGACAAAGTTAAACGTTAATTTACCAGACTCATGGCACAAAAATTCCATTATGCAATGCCAATAACTACGTATGAGACAATTTATACAATTTTCATTTACAAAAATATCCCAAAATTATAATGTTTAGCCGTGATCTTGCCTTTAACCATTTAATTGTACAGTCCTGTTTCTATCATTTGCGGTTTGTTGTGCCAGGATTATAAAAAATGAAAAGTTTAATTATCATGTAATCGTTGGTGCGTGTTGGTATCATACAAGCTTTCTGATTTATACTTCATTTATTCTAAAGATTATCGATGTTCAACCAATTTGTATAGGAAGCCAAGCGTGCTATATCTCTATAACTGACACAGTCAGATACCAAACGGCCCGATCAGTCGATAAAACGAAAGTAAAACGAAGTCATTGTAATGAAAGACATGCCTCGCTCATAAATATCAGAATATTTGCCCCGTGTTAATTATTTTTACTATGTTGTACTAAGTTACTTATTTTTTGTCAGTACAATGCACTTTGTTACTGTTAGTCAGAAGCTTAATTATGTATTATTTCTACAGGCTCTTTGATGTTGTGCCATTACAAGAAACTCTATTGCTCTGATTAATCATAAATGACTTTTCCTTTGTTTTGGTTTATAAAATGTCAAAATTAGTAGTTTTTGACTTTCTGGGCTCCAGTGTTCTAAATATATGTCAGTTTACCAATGTTGCATAAATGTTGCGAATTAAGCCTCGGTATTCTCCTTAAAAGGCTGAACTTTCTGTACATTTATGGATATTATTTACTGAAGTTAATACTTTTGAACACTTTTAACTATTATACTAGAAAAGTTTTCGCTTTTTGTCACGTGGCGGCCTCATCTATTTTATTTCAAAATGCAATTGTAGTTATTTTCCAATTAAAATCTCGTGATTGCACCACATATCTATTTTCCTTTGTTGAACTGCTACGGTAAGCCATCTTTTAAGGAGGGAAAGTTTTAGCAATCTTATTGGCTGCTTCTTTGGTAAAGAGGCCATTTCACAATAAAGCAAAGAAATACCATACTTAACTGGATTATCACAATAAAGCAAAGAAATACCATACTTAACTGGATTACAGTCGTTTCACTAAACTCTTCCTATTAATAAGACTTATGATTTAATGTCAAACCTGGTATCCATTCACGGTACCCAAAAGGACCAATAAAAGATGTCCAAATTCAGGCATGTGACTTGAACTTGTTAATGAGTACATCAATTAGCCTTTCGATATTTTCGGGTTCACTGAGATGCAAAAATATTGAGGAGGGGGGAGGGGTCCAACTTAACTAGTTTAACTAAACCAAATGTCTCATGTGCTTGTCCTAACTGTCCCCAAGTCAGGAATTGTAGTAACAGGTTTGTCTTTGTGATAAATGTTTTGTTATATTCACATTTTCGGTAATATTTAGGTAAGGTCAGTATTGTTTTCGGTAATATTTAGGTAAGGTCAGTATTGTTTTACGTATACATGTTTTATTTATATTTGAGGCGATTTAGAGCTTTAGTGGTATTCCATCCTTGTTCAAAGCCTTGTGGAGACTTCTGGATTTGTAAATTCTCTCCGTTTTTTCTCGTTGTTAGAGAGTAGTTCTTTGAAATTTACCCCCGTATTTTTTCATTTTTTTTTCACATAAGATACCATCGAATTAGTTCTGAAAATTCTTATATCTAGTTGAGTTTGTTGGTTGATATGGTTTATCAGCAGTTTCAAAGGAAAAATTTTCATGTGGCCAGAACTTCTTTTTATGGATAGGACAAAATCTTCTTACATTTCCCATAACATGTATAGGCGAATAAAAGTTGGGTAATGAGGATATCACGTAATGCAGTTAACATTTGAATAGATTTGTGTTGGTCAAACAAAATATCTCAAAATACAGACGAGTAGAGTCATGGGCAATTGTTTAGTTGTAGTATTAAGATTCAATTTTTAACACAAATTCCTATGTTATGCTCAACCTATTTCTGTATTTTAATGATACTTTCTATTCTTATATTTAGTAAATCAATAAATGCTACACGTTGTGATTCATTGTTTTGGACTTTCTGTAACTCTATCTGCTTACTTTATAATAATAGCAAGTTTCAATGTTTCTTAAGAATGAACAGCATGTTAATTAAAAATAGTGATGATAGATTTGTTCAGTATTTTGACCCATTCCAATAGTTTGAAAGATGTGATGTATTTGTGTAGACATTACTTTGTCTTGTCAAAATAGAACTTCGACAAGAAAGCTACATGGTTGTTTATTCAGAGAAATATTCATTAGCAGTAAAATTATAGCTGAAACACACAGCTGGCCGATGCATTGCCGAAAAATATTGAAATGTAGATCGTATGCCCACAAAAAGTAATTAAGAGCTCTGCTGTTTTCAAACTTTAAGTAAAAATAATGCTTATTTTATATACAAATGATTTAAAATTACTCATAAGTTACAGTGTTTTTGCAGACGTCTTCACAGGAAGTCCTCCTAGAACAAGATATTCTTCCGGGCATTCCCGAGTTCTGGTTGTTGGCTGTTGGAGAAAATGGTACCTTAGCAGAAATCAAATTTGATATGGATTCATCACCAATAATTCAAGGTAGACATGAATAATGCTGACATATCTTTATATAAAAACTGGCTTGATTATGATATTATCATGACATCTCCCTTTTCTATATAATTCATTTTGATTTTGATTGAAAAGCTTATTTCAACAAGAAATCCATGTTCTCTAATTTATTCATATATTTTGATGTGATGGTGGAAATATTAAACTTATTTTATTATCATCAGCATGTTTATATAAATATTTCTTATTATTTCAGTAATTTCACCATCTGAAAGATATCCTCAGAAAGGCAAGCCACCTTTACAGGTCCAGATAGATTCTCCATTGACAGTAAATATAACAATCAAAGAAGACAACCAACATGGCACAATGTCAGCCATTGTAGAGTGGGACCATCCTCCTATATTTACAGGAAATCGTCTTGTATTATATGAAATTCACTGGTTATTTACTGACTGTAACGACGTATACGAATCATCACCAGAATGCCACAAAACAGCTGAACCTCATGCCAATACTGTCGGCTTTAAGTTGAAACAAAAGGTTAGTATTAATCATTACCAGAATGTCACAAAATACCTGAATCTCATGCCAATACTGTCGGCTTCCGATTGAAACAAAAGGCTAATATTAATCATTACCAGAATGTCACAAAACACCAAAATATCATGCCAATACTGTTTTTTTTTTCAATTGAAACAAAAGGTTTGTATGAATCATCACCTTGATGTCACAGAACAATACTGTTGGTTTGGTTGAAAATTATTTTAGTGTGCATCATTACCAGAATGTCACAAATAAAACAGCAGAATATCGTGCCAATACTGCCGGCTTTCGACTGAAAACAAAGTAAAATTTGATGTGTAAAATATAAAATAAGTCGTCCTTAACCAGTAAGAAATGCATGTTAATATGAATCCGTAGATGGATTTTGGTAATGTTTTTGGGAATATTGGATTGTCTTATGATTTCTTCAATGTTTTCAATACCAATATTAGATTGAGTTTTATTGACATAAGCTTTTTCGATTCTTGGAATTGTCGTTATAATATATACCAAAGTATATTTCCAAACACAACACCTTGTAACATCGATATGACAACAAAACAAGTAATGTTTTGATTGCTACTTACACAAACCCCCCTGTTTACAGCCACATTACAAGCTAGACAGATTGTTGTTCAATTCGTACTACCACGTGGAAGTGGAGATGGTCGAGATGGGGAAAACGTGGTATGGAGGAGTGGAATTCCGAACAACTGAATGCCCAGAAGTTGATACTAAGACTTACACTGTTTGTCCAAGTATTATGGCATCCAATCAGAATAAAAGTGAAAACGCCGACGACTATAATGAACATAGTAAGTAAATGAATTGTTTGTTTCAAATACATATTGAGCCAAGAACTTTGGTATGACACTGTCTTGTGGGGACCTAAATGCTATCCATATTTATATCTATATTTCATAATATATTTATCAAGACACCCAAAGTGGTAAATCTACAAATGACAACTTAAAGTGGTTAAACTTTTATACACCTGAAGTGATTTTGTCAGTAGGATAATAATTTGATAACAAATTATCATATTTGTGTCCTAATGTTATTTATCCAATGGGACCTATAATTGTATTTTCATACCGCCAGCACAATGATTTTTTTATCATCTTGTTTCTGTATCGGTTCATTTTTGAAACATTTGTTCCGTATTTTGACACCTCATATTTCATTAGGTACCTTTAAAAGTAAGGATTATATTATTATCATATTAGGAATGTTTTGTTTGATATGTTGATGAATTAATATTACTATATGAATTCTCCTTTAAACTTTTTCGGGTCTGTACTTAAACTTCAACATGTTCCTGATAATATACATTTGCATTTTCCATTGTAAATTCATGTTTTGAAGAATTATTACTGAATGAGTGTCGTAAATGGGGGATAAGAGTTCATTGGGAACGGGTTGCGGACGGAGCTTTCCTTTAAGCGGGATCAACGAAAATTAAATTTTCGTTTAATGTAGAATAACATTTCATCAGCAACTTCATCTGGAACATATATCACAGGCTTGATATATTGTGCAGCGCATATATTTGCATACTATCGAGGAGATAGAACTTTGAATAACACCGCGACACCTTTCTACAAACAATATTTTTGTAATATAAATTTGCAACAACGGTTGAAAATTTAGACAATGTGTCATGTATATCATTCAAAAAAGGTTTTAATTTTTAGTTTAAAGATTAGTCACATATTGACGTGTACTCATTATTATTCGGTTATACTGTTGAAGGCTTAATTTGCTCCACCTGGCACCGACGACATTCATCCAAATTTAATAAATTGTTTCTCTCCAGCACTCGAAGGTTTCTACTCCACAGTTGTCCTATATATTGGTTCTAACTAAGTGTTTCAATCATGCGAGAATTGCACTGAAACATATAAAAGCAGATGATGCTTTATCGGTTTAAAAGATAAATTAAACATAATCTCAAGAGAAGATAACTAAAGATTAAACATTGAATCTTTGATGTTTATTTGTAATTAAACTTTGAAAAACAGGCATCTTATAGGTTAATCTAATGGCCGGCTACTTTCCTGACTTACACCTGCTTCTACGTCAATAATTTAAATATTTTGGTAACAAAACTAAAATCATAAAGAACTATATGCTTTTAGAAAACGTTGAGAACACCATCAACACAATCTAGAACACCTGCAATTTGAAAGAAAAAAAATTTGCACTTTTTCTCTGTGCCTTGCTAACGGTATTTTCCTATTATTTTTGTTTTGCACTTCACCCACTTCAAATGATATCTAGAAACTTGTTGACATGTAAGATCCCTGCATTGTATATATTTTTTCTTAGAAATAACGTTGATCAGCATATGATAATATAATGCCTGGTCTTGGTATGATGGAACACAGCCAATCAAGCAATATTATAACTAATGTGAAACAATTATCAATAAGAGGAAGTGTTGTTATTATTATCTAATCAAACTTTGTAAGACAAAATATACAACATCTTTGCCAACAACTAACTGCAGACATTTTGATAAGAATTTTTCGTCACAGATTGCATCGCAGAATGTTTGGATATTTCTTACTGAACATTAAGTGCAAAACAATGTTAATGCGTTTTGGTTGTAGACATATGGTAAGAAAAATTCCAGTGCGTTTCAAGATTGGTGCATTGGTGGTATCAGTACATTTTTATGTACATTCTCATTGGCGACATGAACAGGTCAAGCGCCTCGTCCGAACACAGAAGGTTATTTCAGGGGTATGAACGGTTTCTGTTCTCTCTAAAATATTTTGTTGTTTTTTTCTCAAAATACAATTACTTAAGTTAAAATTGTATGGCCATATATAGTGAAGGACGAGGTACGATAAGGCTATGCTCTATTTTGGCAAAAAATTTTACAAAAATTTCTAAGTGTTACAAGTGGAGAGTATATTATACTAGGAATATACTTAGCATGTAAGAAATACGTTATATTGAATTTACTGTGGTGTCATAGCCCAAACATGTGCAGTTCTAAATTACAAAAAACGACAATATATTATATGTATACCCCTTTTTGTTTGAGGCGATCTAGAGCTCGTCACAAGGAGTGGAATGAGACCCTTGTTGAAAGCTTGGTAGGGACCTCTAAATTCAAAAACTACTTCCACTTCTTATACGAAGATGGAGTATGTTCTTCTTGATCTTCTCTTTTGTAAATGTAAAAGACCTAACATACGCATCTATAAATATGAAGACTTAATACAGATGCGTTCTTTATTGCGGCCACAACTGATTAAAAAGAGTGGAAGTTTTTGTATAAATATTGGGTTTTCTTTTTTTCAAATGGATATACACGGTCGAATAACAAGGTATTGGAAAAAGTCTTACGTGAGTGGAAATTTTATTTAAATCTTACGAATTTAAATGTTGTTGCCAACATCAGAATGAAACCGTTCTTATACGAGTGTATATTTGATTATCTCCTGATTTCTCCAACGTTGTGAGAAAAGAAGCAATTTCTAACTTGTCACAATATCGCCATTTTTAAACATGAACGAGTGTTTAAGCGTATTTCTACCTTCAAACGTACGAATAGTGTTATAATGGATACCAACCTGAAAATTATATCATTCTACAGAAACTAAAATGGACCCCATTTTCAGGGAAAAAAGACAAAACTAAAGAAAAAGTATCTTTGATGTTTATTTCTTTAACCTTTTTAAAAAGATGTTCAATTTTTAATTCGGCTTATGTTAGGACTTTCGTCGTCATAGTGTAAACATTCAGGAATATTTTTTTCACCAAACAAATTCGCCCTTTCCGTGGCCCTAAATAAAAAGATGCTTAATTACAAACCGTTCTGTTTTAGTTTCTGAAGATATTATGGAATGGGAGATTAAGCTGAAAGACAAGAAGTACAAAGAACACTCCGGAAAAGTAGATGTTTTGCTGACATGGGATGTTCCTTTCAATCATTCAGCCGTCTCTTCTTACATTGTCAAATGCACCGTTGAGGATTCTCCAGAAATCCCATTTATCGTTAAACGCACCAATAAAACAGAGGAATGGTTTGAGTTAGATGAAAATACCAACTATTTAATAGAGGTATATTTACTTACTTTATGTGATATATTTGTGTTGTTTTTATAAATGTTATGTATACAAAGGAGGCGTAATCATATTCAATTCTTATTTGTTGTATGTATGTAAACGGTCGTTAGAGGCCAGTTGTATCCCGAGGGCATTACATGCGAATTAAGAATCAAACAAACTTTGCCGAAAAGAGTCTTATAACGTATTACACTCAGTATTATATACTTAGTATTTGTCCCTGCCGTCGAATTAGGCTTCTTAATTCGATTTGTTTTACTTTTTTACTATGTTAAAAAACAGTTTGGATCTTTGACTTCATGTGGTTTGGTTTTTATGCTTCTTATGAGGGTTACATAAAGCATATCAAAATTCACCATTTTATTCAACATTAGTAAACTTTTATATTAAGAAGGCAAATGTTGTTAAAATCCAGACCATTATTCATGTGACTTTTAGAGAAACTGATTTCTTATCGTTGGTAGGTATTGCGGCATTTTATTCGACTGTAGAAGGCAACTTAGTCTGAAGAATTAAACAAGTAGAGGCAATACAAACCAGTCTGTTGTTCATATGACATTTAGATAAAAACTTATCAATTGACATTAACCGTCATTGCTGGTTTTCATGTGGGTTTCGTTGGTGTTTTTTGTTCTTTTTTTGGTTTGTTTTGGTAGTGTTGTTTTATATTTATATAACTACATTTCAGGGAGTTGCTGTTTACAAAAGGAATGGGATAAATGATCAGATCAAAAGTGATCGTAGACAACTTAACACTACAGTCGCATCTGAACTTAAAGCCCAACGTCTTAGGTCCCAAAAAGGTAATGACATTACTTTTGGAGAAAAATGGTCGATATTTTCACTAAATTTTCCTTAAAAATTGTTATAATTTTAATTTATCAATAATGTATAAATAACGTGCAACTTCTCTTTTCTGTTAGTTACAGACTCCTACTGGAAAACTACTGATCAGATCATCGTTGGAATAAGTTGTGTTGCCAGTATCATTCTACTTGGTCTTATTATTCTCTTCGTCTATAAGAAGAGGCATACGTTCAAAGATATCATCATTACCAAACCCGCAGTTGCCAAAAGCAATAGTTACAAATCTAATGTCGGATGTAAGTATATATCTAGAAAAATAATACGATATTATGGTTGGATTCACAAAAATCGAATTTGCCTATCCTAAGTGGTTTGTTTTTCTGATATTGACGTCAAACCCTTGAGTATCCTATTTTACAGCTTTGTGGTGATTTTTTTTCACGTTCAGCCCCAACAAATTTGTCTTGTTAACAGCTGAGATAATCATTTTGCGGGGATGTAATTCTATTCATTTAAAGTATAACATTTAACAAGTCAGGATTACACCGTGTTTAAAATTTTGTAGAAGAAATTTGCTCCGGGGAATGTCGTAGAGAGATTAAAAGACTAGAAATAAATTATTATAGATATTTTCTATTTTTGTCAAAAAAAGCTAAATATGTCATTATTTAGTAGAAGATTAGCCGCAAGGTTGCCAGACTGTCAATAATGATCACTGATGAAGATATCTTCATTGTTCTTATTTAGGTAAAGTTGATTACTCAAACCAATTATTAGTAATGAGCGATGAATGGGAACTGGATCCCTGTCGTCTAAAATTTTGTACACCTATTGGTCAAGGTGCATTTGGAAAAGTGGTCACAGGTTACTATGACAGCAAAAGAGTAGCAATCAAACTTGTTAGAGGTAATTAAGAATTTTTTTTCATTTATTGTGTTTTTTTATTCCTATAGGCATGTATTCAAATGCATGTACACTATTTATGGTTACTATGTAAACATATTTTTATAATTATTTGTCATAATGCAAACATTCTGTACAAGTTTGTTGATTACGTTTGTGATTTTTAACATAAAATTGATAGCTTTGAAGGAAATAATTAGTGTTTCGTAAACGCTCATTTCGCCTCTGTAGTGGTAGCTATTTCATTAAACACTACACTTGTTGTAATTAGCAGATAATGTCAGACAGATGATATGTAATCGTCTTCCTTTGCTTGCTTAATACATCATATTCTAACATCATTTCAAAAGACTTACCTTCTTACTTTTTCATAACGATAAAAAGAACAAGATTTTATTATAAAGTATTTTTAAGCCTGTTTACATTTAAGTGTTTTTTGACACCGTGAATATTAGTTATATATTTTACGAATTAAGTGATACGTAACACTCAATTTCTTTTTTTCAGGCGAGATAAAAAATATAGGTTTCTCAAATATCAAATGAATTGGCCGTCAATGCCTAATTCTCACCTGTTTCCTGTTCTACCTAATGTGGCAGGTTTCCAGTATATTTTTTGTTTCGTTTACAGATAGTGCACCTTTATCTTACAAAGAAGATTTGCTGGCGGAAATCAACTTGATGAAACGCATTGGGTCACATCCTAATATTGTATCAATGTTAGGAGCCTGTACTCTGTCAGAGCCTATTGCCCTTGCTATGGAATACATTCCATTCGGTAACCTTCAAAATTTTTTGAAGTAAGTTTTAATTATGTCATAAAAGTCATACGAGTGCCTATAATTAATGCACATATTACTTTAATGTTACCATTGCACGAGTCCATATACTACTCATAACTTGAGTAGTAAGGGTGTATACACATTAGTGATCCTTAATCTGTCTATTATTTGCTTGCATAGTTTGATCTTGTTATTTCGGTGCTAATTTACTTCTTCCCGTTGTATCTAGATGGATAACTTTAAAGTTTGTGACATGAAATGTGATTAAATAACGTCTAAATATACATTTCTGTTGGTGGACATTCATTTCTATGTTTTTTCAACATGCAGCTTTCCTATCCACTTTTGCTGTCTTCCATTTTACTCTAGTTAGACCCTAAATATATTCCTAATAATAGAAAGTTATATAAATGGCAGATAATTAAACATAATGACTGTGCATGTTTTAGATGTAAAACTATTAGTTCCATGTCATAATTTTCTCTGACTTTGTGGGATAACAGCACGATATAATGTCGACTGAGATTGGTGGCTCTTTAAGTATTTATTTAATCAGACGTTGGATGAACATATACTGCATGTCATCCAGTTCGATAGATTAAAACAAAACGATTGCATATTAGAAGCCGTGATGACTGCTTAGATATTAGTTAATTTTGGTGATTAATACGACTTTGAACATTATGTAACGACATTAAATATTTTTCGAAGAGACAGCTGTTTATAATAACTTGAATTTTGCTAAGTTTTTTATTTTAAGAACATTGCATCTGCTTAAAGCAAGAACCACCAGTTTGGTACATGTCAACATTTATCTTAAAAACGAAAGGGACATAAAGTTTAGGCAAGGTATGTCACATTGTCTCCAACTTCAATGTCAAATATATAGCAAGGTCAGGATTCCTTAGAGAGGTGCCAATGGGGTCTTAGCGTGACTCAGGTTTGACCTACATTTGTTCTGACATTCAGTAGTCTTCAAATCATTTTACGATAAAAACCAGAAATGTATTTGAAATCAGACATTAATTATTGTATGGCCCATCTAAATATTTAGTGATCAGTCTGTTCGACTGTTTTTCATAAAATCATGTCCGAAGTTTTTTATCGTTTGAGAATTGTAAAACTGTTGACTATCATTCAAGACTTTCATCTTTCCTAATTAAAATCACACGGTTATTGGCCAAAAGTAAATATGGGTTGTTTTTTTTTTTGGCGAGGTCCGCATTGTTCATAGTTTTGTGTTTTTAGTTTTATATGTATAAATGTCATGTTCGTTTTCTTGGGATTGCCTTGTCTGTCGACCTTCCCCTTTTGTCTCTTTTGTCAATTCAATTCTTGTCTGGCTCATGTCATTCATCTTTTTAGATATGCAAATTGTTGTACAACAAAAAAAGATGTTTTTCTTTCAGCCCTCAATACTCCAACTGTTTAATCAAATTAAATAAAAAGGTCATATGTTCGTATGTGATGTTATTTTATCATAAACAAAATCACTACATTTACGAAACATTGGTAAACTTCTAAATCGTTACTGAGGTATGTTCATTTTATCGTTTTAATAAATTAATGAATATATTGCATTATTTAGACCATAATTTTAGCAATTTCTTGATTTAGAATAAATTTATATAAACTTCCACCAACAAAACATCCGCGCCTCTCTAAGATGTTACTTTCACTGCAACAAATTTTCCAAAAAAATGAGAATGTTAAAAAGGCACACCTTTAATATAAATGAAAACTAAAGTCTTTAATTATAGGCAAGACATGGCAAATAAACCATAACCCTTAACATTAGTCTTAAAGCATGAACATCTTTTATTCACTTATTTTTCAGCCTGTCATACTAATATCGGTCTTGACTTATCTTGTACTAGCACCGCTGCAAATGTAAATGTCTCGTTACTCTTCCCAGATTTTTTTCGGTATTCAGATGAACTCATTATTTTAATTAAAACTACATGTTGACTCCAGATCATTTCTTCAGATACAGAAAGAAAGAAAACAATTTTTTCTTGATATGTGTTTTGTTTTGTACAAGCACAAAAGCTTATGGGTTAATTTGATATTAAGTATTTCCTGCTTAAAATTAATGTCACTGGAATACTTTTGTCTATATTATTGAAATTAGTGGTCAGTTCGAAAACATATTGTTTATTTCGATTTTTTATATGAGTACTCCATGTTACATTCGGCTTTCTATGCTTTGGGTTTATTGCTACTAATGAGAAGTTACTCCTTGAAATGCATATTCAGCAAATTATAATTCACCATATTTATTCAACATTGATAAACCTGTATTTTAAAACCATTTGGTCGATGCCTCTTCTGATGGACCAAAGGTTTCCGAGGGTATTCACATGCCCAGTTGTCTGACATGAATTTTACCACGTATTATTTTACAGAAATTTTGCAATTCTTTTAATTCTAAACCTCTAACATAATGGAGACGGTTTCATTTCTTGTATTGCACGTGAATCGTAGGTGTCTTTCCAGCTTGATCTGACTGTCTATATCGGCTTGTTTGGATATGAGAACTCCATTTAACAGTGTTTAGATTTCAGCTTTCCTATGGTTTGGGTCTAATGCTACTGATGAGAACTTACTCCTTGAAATGAACTTATAGCATGTTAAAATTTACCATATTTATTCAACATATATTTTATTTCTTTAAAAGTAATGATTTTATATATACTTGCCGTTACTTATTCTAATAAAGAACAATCATGTTGGATTAAAATAGAAATTCGTAAAAATATTCGTTTATTAATTTCTATGCATCTTCTTGATTTAATTATAATCACTGAATCACGTGCAATATATCAAATTACCTGGAATACCTGTAATATTATGACCAGATGTTTTATTAAAGAAATTTTTTAATACGTCATAAGTGAACAAAACCTGACTTAAGATGGTTTTATTAGTACTTTTATGAATAAAGTGTTGTTAGGGTCTAACATTTTATCATTTCTAGAAATTTCAAAACTAAAACATTTTAGTAAGAAAATATGTTAACAGTTTCTGTTCGGCCAGGTTATTGCTTTTAAGGTCCAACCCAGTGAGATTATTTTTCGGCCAAAGTCAGGACAAGATATTTTTAGAAAATTCCAGCCCCTTTCCTACTTTCTCAAGACAAATTTGCGTGATATGGTGGGTTCAGAATATCAAAAGGTTTCATTTTCACATGCAGACGTATGCCACTTTTCATCGCTGATAATTAATATTTGATAAATGGCAAGTCTTATTGCAATATGTGTAATGTAAAGCAATTTACAGTATTGGAGCATATCGCATATGTTCGTAGTAACATTTCTAAAACGGCAAACAGAAGGTTGTCATCTTCAATTATGTGATAAACTGTAGAAAAGAGAAACAAAAGAGTAATATTAGAGATGTCAGTGGGACATTGATAGGTCTGTTTATTGTTGTCCTGGGTTACTGCCATATTTCCTCTGATCTTGGTGGTGATTGTTAATCTTTCAATTTTCACATTAATCATACTGAAAATTGTGAGCGGTTTTTGTATCTTCATTATCATTTTTGTAAATTTTTACGTGTATTAAAAATAAGTCAGACTAATAATACAACGTAAATGTTTTTTCTTTCTTTATGACAATCATATGATTAATGAACGGTTCGTCAGTATGTAAATCAGTATTGGTAGTTGTATTTTTCGTATTCTGCAATTTGGCTGGATTATTATCTAAGCAGGGATAGGGGGAGAAAACTGAAATTACAACCAAAGAGGTCGAATGATATTGGCGGTGAGGGTTTCTTGGCGGGAACCCTAGAATTAAGGGGTAAGGGGTTAGAGTTGGACTGTTGGTTAAAGTAAGAAAAGTTTAAACCATCCGGTTTGTTTTTTTTTCATTTACTTATTACACATTAACAGAAAAGATATTAAACAGCCAAAACTTCTTAAACACACTTAATATATATGTGAATAATAAAAGCCTAATCAATCTTAAGCTACTCACGACCGGTAAGCATGACATTCCATAGCTTTATTATTAATCTAACTACGGTAAGTATGGAACGCCGTAACTGCCTTATGGTACTTCCTTCTTTATCATGATGAGGTTTTTCTTTATTATGTTGAGGTTTTTCTCTATTATGTTGAGCTTTTTCTCTATTATGATGAG
>JARWCS010000004.1:1995731-2007310 GCA_034783895.1 Geukensia demissa
GAAGATTGGCTCAATACTTTCAAAGGAGAAGATGTTTCAAATTTCATCCCCCTTTTTTTCTATTTTTAGCCTGGCGGCCATTTTGTCTTAAGGGTGGGGTTATCGGACACAATTTTGAAAGAGGACCACCCAAAGACCATTCCCATCAAAGTTTGGTCAAAATTGGCTGAGCGGTTTCAGAGGAGAAGATTGTTTTGTAATTGTGGACGGACGGACGGACGCCAAGTGATGAGAAAAGCTCACATGGCCTTTTAGACCAGGTGGGCAAAAAGTCAATTAATATGATATATAATAAAACTATAAATAATAAAATTGAAGTGAATACAGTGTAAAATCTTGATCTGCATACAAAATCCAAAATAATTCAAAACATAGAAAATAGATCTACTTGAAATTCACTTTTTTCGTTCAAATTGCATTTGGTCACGTTCGTTAAGATCATTTGGCTTCAAGATACAAAGCTGTTGTATCCAAAAAACTTTCCCACAGCTCTAATATATTATAGATAAATTGATTATTGTTGCTTCTGTTGACGGCTGAAACCATTTTGCCGGCTTAAAGTAAATTGGGAGCAGGAGAAACTGAAAGACCATGCTTAACAACGGTATTTAGGTAACATAAAATTACCATTATTTATAATTTCTACTTAACTCAATGGACCGTAAATGTGGGTTTAAACAACGGTATCGGAATTCTTATATTACTGCCACTGACAGCTTGCTATTCGGGATCATCATAAAACCAAGATTTGATAATTCAGTTCCAACTTGGCCTCCGTGTTTTGATGCATTAGTTTAATGAGTGTAGCCAACCTGCCGGCTGGAATTTACAACGGGATTCGAATCTTACATATATACTTTTCAATTTGTGGACTGAATATTCTAGACCGTTTTTAGCCGACGATCGTCAGCAATTATATACATAATAAGGGCATTTAATATGCTGCCTGTGAAATGTCGCAATTTCTTTCGTTAAAAAAGACTTTGCTACATTTAAGAAATCCCTGATCCGAGATGTGCTGTAAAATTCCAAACAGTTCTTGATAAGATTTCTATTTATACAAAACATGCGCGTAAGTCACACAAAAGTAAATGTCAAACCATATACCCTTTTAGCAGACTGTATTGTCGTCTCCCATTTATTATGGAGTAGGTACAGCCAACAGACGAACATCGAACCTTTGCATACTGTGCGACAAGACAAAATGAGCAAAAAATGTTTTGTTTAATCGAGCAAGCGACAAGACATTTCCGAGCTTTGAATAGATTTGGCCTGACCTGACTGTTATTTAATCGGCTGTTATACTCCGGTGAATTGCGCAAAAAGAGGTACATGAAGATGCCGAAAGTAGCACTTGGTTATTTCTATTATGATGCCACAGTTCAATTCGACTCGATCTTCGACACGGGATCTTTTAAAAATGAAGAAAATGAGCGTAACACATTCAAAAACTGTAGGACATTTTTATTTATACATCTTATATGGCATAACACTAAAATACATCAACTGTGTGAAAAATTAACAATATAATGCGTCATGCTACAACTGTACCTTAAAGTCCAATGCTATGTCCTTTCTTTCTTTTTCTTGCATATCATGTGACACCGAGGCATCGAAGCCTTCCCGATGTTAAAACCTTCCGTGTAAATCTCATGCGGTCTTTTTGACAAGGAACAGTATATACATGTGTGTATTCTGTTCTTTATTTCTTAGTTGTGGTCTATCTGTCATTTACAACTATCTTTTGGTTGCGTAATCGGTCCAAAGTTATAATTTGCAATATTTATTGAGAAGCGTTGTTGCTAGTGAAGACATCCTGTCAGATGGGGCACTGTAGTGACAACAGTGCGAAAATGCACAATAAGATAAAATGCAAAATGTGCTGTACCTGTATGTTACATAATACCGTGGACATTAAAATGCAGTGACTATTATCAAGTGGGAGCTATGGCCATTGAAAAAAGAATATTTTTTCTCGTAATTTTTTAAATTTCTTTGTTAAAACCTAATTTCTGAACTACTGACTCATCAATATTGGAAAGGTACAATATACTGGAAATTTTTAAATCCTACGAATCATCCGTAGTTTTTTTAAAGCTAAAATATAAAAAAATCATACCCAGATTTCTGTTTTCAAAGGCTTCTTCTCCAATTAAATATTGTACTAGAAGTTGACAAACATCAACCTATAAATAATCAATTTCTAGTTATCACCAAGAAAATAAATGTTATCATTGTAAAAATATTTGTTTTAATTCGTTAATTATTGTTGTTTTAATTGTGATTCTGCATTTTCTGTTTTTACTGACTATTAATTTACGAATTAACTAAATGTTTTCAGTAAAACCGGTAATATAGTTATATTCATTTTTTACATGGTTCTCTCATGAATAAAATCATTTGATATTTGAAATAGCAACAACTGTTGTAATATTTCCTTTATCATAATATGATGTCAGTCGATCTGATGGATTTTACGACAGGTTATATGTGTATGTTCTTTAAATAGTAATTACGAAAAATATATGGAGATAACGATATAATTCACTGCTTGAATGATGTGGATATAACGATATTTTAAATAGAGATAACGATATATTATATCGATATAACGAAATATTATTTCGAGATAACGATATATTATATCGAAATAACCAAATAATTTATCGTTATAACTATATAAATATCGAAATAAGGATGTATTTTCTTCGAAATAGAGATAAAATTAAATGAATATAACGATATAATAAATCGTAATTCAAGATAACGATATATTATATCGAAATGACGATGTAATATATCGAGATAACGATTTAATTGTATTGTTTTTGTGTGTCCACTTAGGGGCTCCGTAGGATGTGTTACGTTACATCCATTTTCCATAACTGGAAAGAAGTAAGGTCGTTAAAATGTGTGTTTGGCCAAAACATATGTAGATATTCAAAACATAGTCTAAACTGTTGTCGAAACAAATATAATGCATTATTGGGGCCTGACGAATATTTATCACTTGAGGCAAAATTTCATATTTTCAGCAAATGTAAAGTTGTTCCTTGCATGTTTGTTTTTGACAGTCCAAAATATACATTAACATATGGTAAAGGAACAAAATGGGACATTTATTGAAATAGTTATTTTCTCGACAATATTGCACATGAACTGTAAATGTTACTGGTGCAAACTGTGTTAACTGTTGAATTTTAGTTTTTAGTATTTTTGGGACCGTAAAGCCATAAAGAAATCTTAACGCCCCTAACAATCAGCTATAGATACATTGTTTTACTATATTAACATTTTTGAAAATGTTATTCTAAAATATATGTACCTAAGAACTACAGCATGACTTCCGTCAATATATGACTTAAAGAACAGCAGACAGTCACCTCTACACTGAATACTTCAATACGAGCGAATTAACATTTGAATACTAGAAGTGTTGTGTTTGAGTTTACAAAAATGTGCGCATAATTAACAAAAATTTACGCTGAACAGATCTGCGTGTTTTCTGCAGTTGGATGTAAGTGTAATTAAAGTGCATAAAACAAACGTCGCAGGTGTTAAAGAGCAAGCATTGAATCATTCTCATTTCCTCTTAAATTCCTTGCCAAAGTTTCTACAAATACATTTTAACCTAGCCTGGACTTTTTTGTCCGTTGAATTGCGTTTGTAAATTTTTCTAATTTTCATAGTTTTATCTATACTGGGTCAATTGTTTCCAAACTATAGGTATTATTGACTGGTAGACCATTACCGGAATTTTAATTTTGACCCCACTGGAACTTCAATCTGGTCACCAGGTGATTTCTGATCTTAAAATGTCCTTTTGTATGAAAAAAATGTTCAATAGTTGGTCTTTTAATAATTTTCTCATAGACTCTTGTTTCTATCCATACCCACGCAGATATATACTTTAAAAATTTTACAAGATGTTTACAGTTTTTTATTTTTCTTCGCGTCGCTGCGCTCGACCTCAGCTTTAATTCCTAAAAACATTATGACCGATACATGACAAACGAAATAAGATTTGATGCAACATATTAGTATCATACACGATGCAAATTCATTTGTTGTCATCCGATAGGTACCGATACATGAGTAATGAATTGCTTTTAACAGGTTATTGAACGTTTGAGGTCAAGTTTATTTCATCCAGCCATTGATTGATTGATTGAATGTTGCTTAACATTAAGTAGCATTTACTTCGTGGCTATTCAGGATCAGAGCAAGAGACTAAGTTAAACAATTTTTAAAATAATCAAAAGTGGAATAGTTGTGACAACAAAAACTTCCATACAAAAAGAATTTGGAAAAGAGGAAAAATATAACTTTTTGTTGAGGCCAAATGGTACGTGCTGGAAGTGTGGGATTCCCCAAAACGTCACTTAAGGAGGGGATCTTATTCTTGGTTGAAACCAAGCAATCAATTTCTTAATCCCGGTATCTATCGGGATTTATGAGTATATACATTCCAGGGGCGGATCCATGCCCCTTTTTGTAACGCAAAAATGATGAAAACGGAAAAGTTTGGGGTAAATTTTAGTCTTAATCTCCATCAGAAATCGAGAAAACTGATGAATCAAGAGGTCCTCAAAAATAGGTCCCCCTTTTCAAAAGTCTGGATCAGCCTCTGCGGGCATGATCCTGTCCCCATAAATTGGCCTCTTCAGAAGGGGTTAATACTTCCTAGCGGAGAAACTGAACGGCCTGGCTTCAATAAGAACCCCTTAGCATGCAGTTAAACAGTTCAGTCCTTTATTATTTTAATTTTGGTGCAGATCATAAGGTCAACATGGCCGTCACTATACTACTGAGCTTAACACAAGGCCCACGGAAACTTCGGTCGAAATTCTTTTTCAAATTTATTTTTACGTAAGAGTGTTCCTGTACAATATTTGTAACATTTGTTTCCGTTGGATGATCAACATTGCCGCCACTGGCAGATAATGCACCCAGATTTGCCAGACTTAAAATCTATCAGCTAAGCTAGTTGAATTTAATTTGCTTAAATGCTTATCTGGTTGTACTTTTCAGAATCGGATCGCAAATTATGTATGGATACCATATGAATCCGCTTAGTTTTAACTTAAAGACCTTGTAAATATGTTATAAAAACAATTATGTTAATTGAGTAAATTGATTTTCTACATTATAGACAGGTTTGATGAAACTTCTTCCTTTAAGAAACTTTCAAAATTATTCCTTGTATTACTCATAGTATTGAGAAGTCCTTACAGATTTGACTTCCTATTTCGGTATGTTTTGATTTACAGTGTTTAGATCTCTGGTCACTATGTTTTGGTTCTTAATGCACATAATGCATTTAAAAATTCTATATGTTTATTCGACATTGGAATATTACAATGTTCCAAATGAAGAGAGTAAACATAAAAAATGTATAGTACATTTTTATTGAAAAAAAAGGTTTTGGCCCATGTATTATTTCTTCCGTCAACAAACCTAGGGACATACATATTCCGATGCAGGGTCGGCTGTATTGCAGCTGTGAGCCAGGTGACAATTTACAGGCTCCTGGGAGCATGTGACTGTTTTTTCTTACTCTCATTGTATATAATTATTAATTGCATCTATTTATTTAATTATTTTGCAACGAGCGATACGAAAATGAAAGGAAATTGTCTAATGCTCTCCAACCACGAGAAAAAACAGAGGAAATTTTAAAATCTATGGAGGTCTCCACAAGGTCTTCAACAATGGTGGAATACCACTCCTTGTGAAAAGCTCTTTTCAGTTACACAACTTTATTTGCCAGTGTATAGACTTATGGTCCTAAAACTCCATTTATAAATTTGATAAGAACTTGTCTTTTGCTGTAACATACCGTGAAGCTCTTGTCTGTATACATAAACGTCAAATATTTTTTGGAGGATAAGATATTAAAAATGTAATGCTTAACGCATGCATTTCTAAGGAGGAGATGGACACTGGTCATATGACAAAAAATCAAAATTAAAAGACTTCGACAGCATGACACATGTAGATGCAAGTGAACATATGAATTACAAAGTGATAGTTTTGTCAAAATACGGCACTAGGAGCAAAACTTTTATTATAAATTTTATTTGCTTTCGAAATGTTCGCAATGAAATCAAAATGTAGTAATTGTTGTGTGAGAGATGGACGGGTGGCAAAAGAATGTATAACTTTAGACTTGCCAGAATTTTCAAAACTTGGTCAGTTAGTGATTTGAAGGTCAAAGGTCAAGATATTATTACTAAAAATAGATTTTCTGAGAAATATGGTTTATTTGTATGACATCTTTGAATTAAGCGAAGAAACATAACCTATTGTTGTATATATCTTTAAATCCACACAATCTAATGCGCAGTTTGAGTAACAGAGAACGGAAAATGGTGAAAATTTTACCCTAAAAATGTAAAACTTATGTGACAAAGGGAAAATAATTGATGAAATATCTGAAATAAAAACTTAACAATTTATTTGGTATTTTTCATTGCGAAAGAAATTCAAAATCATGATAAAAAAACTTCATTGTCGTGTTTTATGAATAGTTTCACATTATGTATTTCAGGGCCCTTTACAGCTTCCGTTATGTTGTGGAAGGCCGTTATGGAATCTGTAGAAGTTTAGATTCGACTGACATTTGGTGGATGGCTTTCTCATGAACAATCATGCCACATCTCCTATTTTTATATTTATTGCAAATTTTATTATTTCATAACCAGGATTTCAGCATTTCCGAAGGAAAGGTAACTCTTTAAGATAACAGCATTAAAACCAAATGATCTATATTATGTATGATCAATAATGACATATTTTATATGGATGTTGTGCTTAAACGTATTCAAAAATAAAAATATTTTTTGAACCAAATATTCTGCTTCCAATTAAACAAAGTTCTCAAAATACAAAAAGGGGTTTTGCTAATATATGTGTTTGAATATAAAAACAATTGTATTTATTTCAAAATATTGAATACTAATTCATCTAGAGTATCAGTATAAAATATAATAGTTTGTAAATAAAAATCACAATAAATCATTGTTTGTAAAGTTTATTGGGATTTTAAAGACGATTGTTGAAGTAAACAATGCAAATAAGATATTTACTAATTTGGTTTTTTTTTCTTCTGATGTGAAACGTCCATTTGGGGCGATTTAGTGCTTTTCACAAGGAGTGGTATTTAACCCTTGTTGAAGGCTTTGTGGAGACCTCTGACTAGATTTGTAAATTTACCTCTGTTTTTCTCGTGGTTAGAGCGCAGTCTCTCTGACATTTACCCCATATCTTTTCATTCAGTTTATTTTGGTCTGTTTAGTGCATAAGTTTGGTAGAGGGACAAATTAATCGAAGAACATCAGATAATTCCATTTATATTTTACTAGCTGGTCTGCAGTCTTCCAAAAGTTTAGAAGGAAGCACAAAACACCAGACCAGATCCCTCAACCATCTAACAAACACGAACTTCTTGGTGGTTGGGACAAACAAAATGAATAATAAAATCAGTGCTTCAAATGGTAATTTTTCATCTACCAACAGACCCTTTAAATCTTCACACCTATTCTTTTCTTGGAATTGTATTGTCGATTCAGCCATCCGGTCACCAAACTGTAATATTACTGCATCCCAAAAGTAAATGACTCCTAATGACAGAACATGTATCCGAAAGTGGCTGGTGATTTACTGAAATCTTACAAATGGCGATTTCAGGCCAGATTTTAGCAGACAGCCAACAGAGAGCAGGAATAAGTCATAAAATTAATAATTCCAACATTAGAAAACGTTATTGTATTACCTCCTCATAAAGTACATGTTGCGTAAGTTCTCATTTATTTGAAACAGATATAGAATCTACAAGATGAAGCACAAACGTCTTGCTTACATAAGATTCCACCAAGGATTTCATTTCTCTATTAATTAAAAATACAATACATGAGAGAAAAGGAATCTTATACCTTTCAGTAAAAAAAATACGATAAACATTTTTAAAAATGTATAAATTTGGCGGTGTTTTATATGTTTATCTGCTTTGCGTAATGTTTTTTAAATGTACATTTTTAAAGTTTATTGTTCACACAAATATGTGTCCGGTATTTTAATAACGCTTAATAAATTTATTCTTAAAATTTCGTTAAAATTAGTTATTTTGAGAATATTTTTAAGTCATACAAAAGATACTATTTTTTTTAAAATTAACTGCTCCATGAAAACAAGAAATATATGGTGCATTTTAATTATTTTGTAAACTGTCAAGATAAAAAAATATTGTGGAAAATATTGCTTTTAATCTTTATTTATTTTATGTTCATTCAGTTCTAATTTTTCGGTTATATTTCTGTTAGTTTGGTATCTTCTCTTCAAAGAAAAAAAAACATAATGGAATGGGGGTGCAAATATTTGCCAGTTTATTTATTTGTTTATTTTATATACCGAATATAATATATACCTTGGAAACTATTTATTTATTGACATTTAAGCGTTCATAATTTTCATTCACCTTACTCTCAAAAGTATGATATTAACAAAATTTTTACGAATATGTTTAATTCTGTTATTTAAGGATACTGTGACTAAATTCTTAACAATGTATGTTAAAGTTTTATATGATGATAATATATAATTATGTTTACATTTTAATCATATATAAATGATTATGCTTAATACTCTCACATTAAAATTAGAATAATCCTTAAAGTCATTGCATTTTCAGGACGATTTTATTTAAAAAAGTAATATGTCAGAAAAATATATATCATAATTTCATGCCAGACAGATTCGTTACTTTACTTTTCGGTTGTGATAGGATTTTTGTGGTTTTCTTACAAAGACAACTGAATGAATTAAAAGTAAAAATTATAATGATGTGAAATCATCTTTTGGGAATTTTTTCTCATGTGTAACTTAAATACAAGAACAAAAAAAATTACGAAATTTTAATAACTAAACAATAAAACTATAATTTGTAACTATAGCAACAAGACTTACAAAAAATCTAACTTTGCAAATACATCGGTGACATGGTCGATGGTTTCATTCCATGATAATAATTCATATTATAATTTTGTCCTAACGAAGTCATCGAATGATTTTCGGGTGGCATTGTTTGTGGCATTGGTTGTGGAACTGGTGGTCTAAATCCCAGAATATCGTTAACGGAATGTGAAGACGCGGCCCAGGCACGCATCATACATGGAGTTACACAACTTGCCGGATTTTGCTGTGGTTTGTTTGGTCCAAAATGTCCCAGTGTGTGTGGTTGAGTCTGCATTTGATGTGGTGGAACTTGTGGCATGGATGGAGCGGGACATGAATATGGATAAAATTGGTTATATATAGGAGCAGGCGCTGAGCATGCCACGGGCTGAGGCGGCTTGTTCTCGTAGGACTGTGGTTGTCCTGGACTACCACCGCCATTTCCGATTTTATTCCTTAAAATCCTACTAATTGAACTAACAGAAGGCACATTATATTTGTCACACACCCCATCAGCTAAGAGTTTGTCTCTTATTTCCCAGGCGAATATTCCGGGGTCTCTCTCTTTATAAATTTTGATGTGTTTCACAACGTTTGGCGTTGTAACCCTTGGTTTACTGCCACCGATAGCCCCTGGTAATATAGAACCTGTTTCATTGTATCGAGCTAATATTTTACTAACACATCCATGAGAAACTCGTAATTGTCTGCTGATATCACAAGGTCTAACTCCTAGCTGAGCAAGTTCTACTATTCTAAGTCTTATAGCGTTTGGTAGTGGTCTTCCATTTACAAACACTCCTCCAAGTTGGTTCACTTCACCAAAAGTAGAAGACTGCTCTAAAAAATATAATACGATTTTTTTTCTAGAAAAATCTCGAAAATTTTCATACAAATATTGAACATGGAATACATTATCTAATTGTTTTCAGAATATGGTAACAATGTGTGGTTTCAAAATAAACTTAACACTTGTAACAACAATCTAGTTTGCCTAATAAATTACCATTATCAGGAAGAAAAATCATGTATTTCACTCGAAGTATGTAATTTTGATATCCTATATCTTTGATATGACTCAAAGAAACAGCAAATGATACCAGCTTCAGAATATCTGGACGTGAATATACGATAAATTTACCGTCACATGCAATTAAGGCCCTTAGAATCACGATTTCGTAGCACCAAAGGGAATAAGCAGCGTAGATGATTTTGTATTTCCCTTTGGTCAATCACTTAAAATGTTTGATATAAATTTGAAGACCACTTGTTTCCATCAATATAAAATTGATAACCCGATGATTGCGGCTTCTGTCACGGCACATTTACACGTCCATCTCAACCGTAAAACAAGCAAATCTTTCTTTCTACCTAATGAATTTTCAATTGTAATAAACTAAATTTTGTTTTAATGCCATGATAATTTGCCTTGTGTATTAAGTTGAAAACTGAGAAGAAATATTTAAATAAACTTAAAAACTTACCCATATTTAAAGGATGTGACATTAATTCAAGCATCAAAACGTTCGCTTATCTTTCCTTAATAGTTTTTTCGTGTCCAAAAATCTTCAAGGGTTCAAACAACAAGGTAATCTCGATATTTTATCGGCTTAAAAAGTTCATCGTAAAAGTTTAAAATGTCTCAAAGTAAATCAAATGTCTGCAGAAAATGTGTCAATATCTGCATTACTGTGACTTTTAGGTCTGTTGAAAATTGGCCATGGGCCGGCGCAAACTTCAAATACAATCATATGTTTACGGTGATTGGTTGCTACTTGTTTCAGTGCCAATCATGCTAATCTGAAGTTCCTCCTACGGATCAGTGAAAATAGTTCCGAGCTAATGAAATGCTACTCCAGTTTAACTGACGAATAACAGCGGGTTTCATTTTTCTCTTATGCTAATAAAGTTTCCTTTCAAGTGATAAAAATTGCTTTGTTATTTAAACATTCAAATGAGGAAAATTAAATTTCTTTATTAAAAACAAAAGCATATTCAAAATGAAGCAATTAAAACTTAATCATTCACTCATGTACAGTGTAAAAGTAATTAATTTTCAATACACAATGCAGAAGATGTGTATTAAATGTTATTACAACAGTAAAATGCATTCCCTGTATGATAATTTCCTCGGTTGGTTCTGCAACAACACACTTGGATTCCTGCAATTGACTCGTCGCGCTGGTTTAAATCTTATTACAGATTAAGACTGCTTGTCAGCAAGGTTTATTCCATAAAACTTTGTTCAGCCAATCTCTGCATCTATCGTTTTAAACAATAAAAGACTTTTAATTTCAACTCCATTTCGGAACTATACTTCTGACTGTAGGTAAGGATGTACACAAGTTCAATTACTTTTTGTTTTATAGAAGAATTTTCAATACGGTATAAATCATTTTCATCCTCTGTTATGATTGGTATTTTAATAAAATGGGAAGTTTTGAATAAAAATAGAAAGAAACATCGTACTGTAGGAAGTCACTAGATTATTCTAGAAAACTTAAGGTCTTTATATATATCTTTATTTCTCCAAAACCAAATTACAATGGAACAGAGAATTTTCACAAACAATATATAATTACATATATTAATTACCGAGCAACACATGGAGGTACTATGAGGCAAAG
>JARWCS010000004.1:2016681-2036111 GCA_034783895.1 Geukensia demissa
GGGTGATATCGAGGTTTTCTAATGAACGGCATAGAACCTACAGATGTCTGTCATCTGTCCTCTTTTTAACCAGATATGTTTGGTACCTGTGCTTTTATTCTGTCTACGTCTAATCATGTTGTATTGTCGCTTTGGGTCTATTCTTTTTTTACTAAACTATAATGATATTAAGAAACAGTAAGAAAATTCCTTTTTAATAATAGCTGACATGTTTGTCCTACATATTGTACAATTAAGGCAACATGGGTCTGTTCAAGTGATCAAATAAATCAAAGATGTTGTTTTTTTCACGTGATATTAGAACCAGAGGACAATGAAGATGTCCACCGGTTTACCGTAGATTTAACTTTGTTACTATTTATTTAATGAGAACTTTTAGATCATTGTTTGGAATTGCAAGGTAAGTTTTGTGTTTCCACGCCTTTTGTTATAGAAAATTAATGCACTATTATCTTGTAAAGATCTGTTATTAGTTGAAAATTGTGCCGGCTTAAAGTTCGAAAGTTGTATTGTTTAAAAGGTGTGGGAGGTCGTCAAGGAGAATGTATATAAATTTTCAGTCCGTTAATAATATCATACATTAAAGTCTTGTTAGTATGGTTGGTGAAAGTAACCAGCAACATACAGGTAAGAGGGTTATATTTTCACTTGGAAAAGTAAGTGAAAACTGAAGATTATTCTGTGTTATATGTTCTTCGCTGAGATGAATCATTATTTCAAGGGTTGAAAAATGTACTTTAAGAAGGCAAAACATAGTTAGGAGTTTAAAATGTTCAGTGATTGGTTGGGAGTTTACGTCTTTTATGGAACTATTGTGACTGTTAAATAACTCTATAAGTCGAGTGCGTGGTTTAATTTAAAAGAAAAAAAAATATCCAAAATTGTTTTCTTAAGCAATAGTATGTGATATTTACGTCAAAACAACATCGCTTTGTTTTTATCGGCTTTCCCTCGTTTTCACCGTTTCGACAGCCCTATGAATGAGCTAAAGGACTTTACTACACACTGGTCAATCAATTTTCGAAAGGTCTAAAAAGTTTATAACATTTCTGTCTTCTTTTGATTGATTCATTGCTGTTTCACGTCCAGTGAAAAATATTTCATGCATATTCAGGACGAGAATAAGTAATCAAACAATAAATCATTACAGGGGCTACCTGGGGGTAAAGACGGGGAATTCAATACCCACAGGATGCCAAATTGGGACTGTATGGGTAGGGGTTGGAAATTAAGACTATGCAACTGGTCACCTACGGACCACTGATTATGAGCTGTTGCAAATGGATCTTTAAAATCCTGAGAGCGTGGCCTTTTTTCCAACACAGGGCATGGCGGTAACGTTCCCGTCCAAGACGGGTTGAGAATTTATACATCCCGCCCAACCAACGGACGCCCCTATAAGAGGGGTTCTACATCCTGTTTCTCCCACTTTTAATAAACATAGGTGATTATGTTGTGTTAGCAATTATAGTCTATTTCTGAATTATAGTCTATATTTTACAAATGTTTTACCTGTACATGTAGGTTAGGTACATAATATAACATGAAATATGTTTAAAATGTTTATTACTAAATAAATTCATTTCTCTAGTATATTTATAATAAACTAATTATCAAGTTGTTGAAAATCATCTTTTGCTGTTACTGCTTGATCAAATTTGGTTGTTTAACATGGGCATTTATTTTAAGAATTTCAGTTAGGACTTAGATGTTTTTTCAATATTTCTATATATTTTTTATGTTAGCAATACAATAGATTTCTTATTTTGTGGAAAGGACCATTGTAAGTTGGAATAACTTGTGTCCAATCCTTTTGTTAGTTTTTAGCAATAAAATAAGTTTAATCTAAATCTTGTTTTGTTATGTTAGCAATACCATAGACTTCCTGTTAACTTATCTAATGATTTTTTCTGAAACTTTTTAAAAGATATTTTCATTTTTTTATACCATAAAACAAGAAAAAATCTATTTTGAAATGTTTATCATTTATTTATACATAGAGCACAAAGATTACATACTATATGAAAATGAAAAGATGTCTTCAATAATGAACCGGAGTCTATACCATAACGGACGCAAAATACAAAATATGAAACTCTTCATAAAATACAACAATGGACCTAATCTATTGAAAAAACGGTGAGCGAATAGCAACAAATGATGATTTAAAAAAACGGCAACCACTAAACTACATGTTCATTACTTGGGACAGGCACATTAAGTATGTGACTGGGTTAAACCAGTTTGTAAGTGCCCAGCCCTTCCTCTAACCTGGGACAGTGGTGTGCCAAAACAGCAATGAAAGCACCCGATAAATATCGGTTGAAATGGATTTAATACTTAAGATCGATACTGAAAACCAACATCAAATACAATTAAAACTAATACATGCTACAACAAAAGTATCGACCTCGAAAGAGTACTCGCACTTGCTGTTTGCTAGTCAAAAAACCAAAAGCAACCGATCAGGAAACCAAGTTTTCCTTTACTATGGTGTCTTTTAGTTACTATAAAAACTTTCTTGAAACTAGAGACATATTTGTGTGTATGTATCTGTTTAAACCAGCAATTTTAAACCTCAGTGTAAGAATATAATATTCAAAGCATCCAACAGCGAGGCAACTTTTGTACGTCTATGAATTTACTTAAGAACGTCTTCGGATTTTTGGGGTTTGCCCATTGTAACATTTATTTGTAAAACTACCATATATTCAAAGAACGAATACAATTTTGATTTTCAATATACAAATTCACCTAATATCATATACCAGAAAATGAATTAAACTAAGTCTACCTAAATCAATGGCAATTTTTGCGATCATAGAAGACTTGAATTTTTCACATAAAATTCCATAAAATCGAGATATGAGTGCAAGAGATTTGTTTGCCTGAAATCTTAATTAATAGCCCCATAAACATATGAATTGACTTTTTCATTTCTTTTTAACATCCCAAATCTGGCCATTCTGTAACATTATATTTAACATAAAACGTAAGAAAAATAAACATAACATAAATTTGTCTTTAAGCTAAAATAAAAATCCCTACCATTTCATAAAATACATTTATAAAAAAAGAATACAATATTTTTATTAAACATGAAGGGGTGTCGTTAAAATCGAAATCGTCAGTCATTTGGGCCAAAATTCACAAATGGTTATATTTTGCTGAAATATTTAAACACTTGGATTACGCCTGGGATCAAAAGACAAAAAAGTTTTTTTAATTCCCAGATTATGCTGATAAAAATTTGTCGGGTTCGTAAGACATAACTTAGTGTTGCTTTCACTTTCGGTTTGTGTACATCACGTGATTGACGGCGGCAGTCCAAAATGGCTGATTGGTATTGAAGTTGTTGAAACTTGTTTATAAAGGCAAAATAAAAACATTTTGCAATCATGGCATCAAAAACTGCACCAAAAAGTCAACTACGATTAGAATGGGTGTACGGCTACCGTGGGCATCAATGCAGGAATAATTTATATTACAACGTTGGCAAGGATATCGTTTATTTTGTTGCTGGTGTTGGAATAGTTTACAACCAAACAGAACACAGACAGAAATTTTATTTGGGTCATGACGATGATATTTTATGGTGGGATATATTTTCTTTCTTTTGATTGCTTATACATATACTGCATACAGTACAAATAATTTTTTTTAGAAAAACTTGCATATAAACATGTTTGGACATGCAGACTTATTGTTAGATGTCATATGAAAATGCATGAAGTATTATAGGCTTAAAATAAATGAAAGCTTTTGTATATTCCTGCATAATGTTAATAATAAGAGTTCTTTAGGCAGTGCTGTTCAGTTCTTTTAATCAATTTGCTGCTGTATATTAGTTATGTTGAAAATCAATCATAGTTTACTCTGGGTGGTTTCGCCCTTATTCAAGTTCCCCCTGAGTGGTTTCATCCTTATTCTTATAATTGACTATAATTATTTTGCAAAGAATGCACTTTTTGGGAACTTCAGTCTTCGCGAAATATTTTTGGGAGTCTGTCAGCATCTTACTCAAATTAGGTCACTTTGACCTACATTTCATGCTTTATTGAATCAGACTCACTTTTACTTCTGAGTTTAGTCTTCAGGTAATGTGTGTCCTAACAACATGCACCTTTTGAGTTTGCCAAAAGAATCTCATCTTGTTATTTTTGTAATGTTCAAACCTTTGCACAAAGTCAACTTAGGCTCCAACAGTGGAATATGACAAGCTGGGGGACGAGGCAAACTTTGCAGGCAGTGGCTCCATCCTATGGTTTTTCAAATGATTCCTTATGAAAAATGCAGCAAAAGTTACTTCAACCATTTATTGTTGCACTTAACAATTTTTGTATAAAATGATTCAGTAGTATGTTAATAGATTTTCACTATTACCTCTTTTGAGCTACATGTACATATGTAAAATGTGGAGACATAGATTTGAAATTGCATATGTTTCTCATGGTTGGAATGCAGCCTCTCTGACATTTAATACCCCATATCTTTTCATTTTCAAGGAAAAATTCAATTTCCTATAATATGGAAAAAATTATTTTTCAACCAACTTTGATAGGGTTTTTTCCAAATAATTCCTTATGAACAATGCAATAAAAGTAAAGCCAGTTTTGAGAATAATAGGGGTCAAAATTATCAAAGATCCAGTCATATTGCTACATGTATGTCCAGCACTTTACTGTGTCCAGCAAAATAATGAGTCCACACTTACCCAAATGTTCATTTGCTCACTTTTCATGTGTCAACATGCTGTGGCCATATCATGCTAAGCTTGTGAAGCACCTCAGTGTTTTTTAATAAAACAAGTTAATACTTCATTAGGCTAAGTAATAAAATATTTTTGGTTTTGGTTTCCTGACCTAAATGTACTTTAAAAAAAGTATGGAATAAATGCCAGAAGGAAAACAACCCATTCCTTATTTAGATTTTTTACAAATTCGTCTGTGTACAAGGCTCTTTTCTGGATTAACCTTTATAAGGGAAATTAAATTCCTGTCTTTAAGTGGAGCCTCATTCTCTTATTGGAAATCCTAAGTTTAAATACCCATCCCTAATGGGGAGATGTGCAGTATCTGATTGCTGAGTTACTATCTTAACCATTGTATTTTATCTTATTACAGCCTGGCCATGCATCCAGAGAGAACTGTGGTGGCTACGGGACAAACTGGCAAGAACCCCTTTATCTGTGTGTGGGATTCAAACTCTATGGAAACTTTGTCAATGCTTAAAGATGGCCATCAGAATGGAGTTGCTGCTCTTGGTTTTGATAAGGATGGTGGGGTAGGTTCTAATGCTTCACTTCCAGGCCTTTATGTTCAATAGAAAATCAGAGCTTCATTCATCATGTTAATAATCTTTGATAAAATACCTTGTATACATGTATTTACATCTTATCATTAGAATAAAGTACGTAGTAACTATTATCAGTTAAGTTTTTTCTTTACATAAAGCACTTAAAATGAACTTATGCCATATTGATTTATGCATGTAGTAAAGAAGTGTAGTCCAGTCATTACATTTTACAGTTTACATTGTTTATTTTATCAAAGTTGTCATATTCACAGAGAATAGTATCAGTAGGATTAGATCAACATTCCACTATTAATGTTTGGGATTGGAGAAAGGGCAAGATTTTAGCATCTGTGAGAGGACATTCTGACAGGGTAAGGATATTCAGAGTTATTTTTATAATTGTTTTATTGATAATAAATTTTTATGTATAATATTATTTGATGTCGGTACTGTGCACTTTTATTTATAATGTACATATTTGAAACTCCCTATGTGTTGCTAAGGAAGTGTATAACACATAACATATTGTATGAGTTGGTTTAAATACAAGATGCACAAATACTTAAAACTGCTTGTTATTTAGTTAAGATAGTAACACAGCTATCAGGTATTGCGCATTCCCCTGCTTCTTTTAGTTATAAATAAACTTATTTTTACAACTGCCTACAACAAAACTGATACTTATAGTTTATGTTTGGGAAACTTACCCCCATAAAAAAGTTTGGGGATATAAAGTAATCACCCTGTCTGTCCATTCCTTGCAAGCACATCCCCCTAAGCTTTCAATGGATTTCAATGAAACTTTACATGAACATTAAGCACAATGTGTAGATATGCATATAGGAAGGAAATTAATAAAGGGTAGATAATCCATGAAGAGCAGCTATACCTTCTTTAGTTAGTTTTGTACACAGTTTGTCTTGTTAATATAACTTATAGATTCTAAAAGAAGGAAGGTGTTAATGTCCAGAAAACTTGTCTTTTTTGGCCCCAAAGTTTCCAATTTAAATTTTCAAAGGTCTGTTACCTACAGTCTTTCATGCCAAGTTTCTATTATCAACAGTCTCTTATACTTTGGCTGCCATGGATGGACTGCATTATATTCCCTTTGGTCTCAGTTAGTTTGGTGAGGGGATGGGGTAAAAATACTCTAATGAAGTCATTTATGTTATAAAAATTTCAAAATCTGTTCAGATCTATTAAAAGTTTAACTTTTAATAGGTTAATAATACCTTTTAAATTGTTACCACTTGTATTATTCACAAAATTAATATATTCTCTTTATATGTAGATATTTGATGTGCAGTTTCACCTCTTTAAAGACAATACAATTGTAAGCTGTGGTGTAAAGCATATAAAATTCTGGTCATTGTGTGGGAATGCACTCACTCCAAAGAAAGGTGTGTTTGGTAAGGTCGGAGAGATACAGACCATATTGTGTCTGGCCTTTGGTCCTGATGATACTACTTATTCAGGTACCCTCAGTGGTGATGTGTATATATGGAAGGGAAGCAACTTAGACAGTGTGGTGGCAGGGGCCCATCAGGTAAAAAGTTTATATACTATAACTTTCAGCACAATGCAAAAATCTGATGAGGCTAACAACAATACTTTAATTTCATTTGATTAAATTTTATAGTTATTAATTACTAACAGTAGATGTTTAGAGTACATAACAGAACTTTTTATTAAAATAAAAACATGAATTATAATTAATTAATTAAAGAAATAGAATCATGCATAATACATGCATAAATGAAAAGATGCAAAATATTCTCTTTAAATTAGACCTGGTATATTTTAGCTATGCATTTGCATAAAATTAGGAAACCCTAATAAGTATGTTGCTCCAACAGCAGAAACTTAATTAACTATGTTAATGAATTGGATTTTTTTTTATTTAATTGCATTTTTAGCTTATCAGACCTAAAGGATCATGTGAGCTATTGCCATTTCTTTGCATCCATCATCTTTTTACATTTCAAACTCTTCTATAAAACTGCTAAATAGATTTAAACATTTCCATTAATGTTCCTTAAGGTGCTATTTAAGTTTTGTTACTTAATTGTTGTTCTTTCATTCAAGATGGCCACCAGCAGGGAACTTACTGTAGGTCCCTATGAGAAACACATACTACTGATTTCTCCACAAGAACAAAAAAAAAATGAATTGAAACCAAACATGGTATGAATATTCCTGATGAGGTGGTGACCAAGAGTTGAAATTTTTTGCCAATGAATCATCCAAGATGGCTGCCTGCTGGGCAGCATTTTAACACATGATTCTTAAGGAATTGCATACCATCTACTACTTCTTAAGAATTACATTGTATTGAAATTTGTACATCATCCAAGATGGCTGCAGTTTCCAAAAGTAGAAAAAGGAGTTTTAGACATTTTTTGTTACATAAAATCTTACTTAAAATTTTTTGTACTACTGAGCCTATTGCAACCCTAACTTAGATAGAATATTCTTTTACCATAATTATGTCTGCCATTCTTGCTTACCAGCCATTATTCTATGGGCCTGAGGCAGTATGGAATCAGATGAGCTGTATATGCTATACAGTCACCAGGGGTCGGTCTACTATACTATATATAATATGTTACAATTTAACATTTATTTGTTTATACTTTTAAAGATTTTTTTTATTGGACCTGTTTACCATTCACAGGATTGCTATTAGGATAAACAGGAAAATTCATAGTTGAATGATGTGTCTAATTTTGTAGGGAGCTATTTATACATTAGACATTGGAGAAAGTGGTTATGCCACAGGAAGTAAAGATGGCAGTGTTAAACTATGGGATCCTGATTTTAAACCAATCACCTCCATTAACATTGCTAACAGTTCTGAAGGATATAAAGGTAATCTGTTTTTAACATGCAAGTTATTTTTGAAATACCACTATTCACCCATGTATCTTGGGTTATCTTATCTTTATTTCAATGAAATGTTATTGTTTAAAAGTTTTATTCCATAAACCAACAGTAAAAAATTTTGTAAAACCATTCCTTCAATTATAACTGGTGAATTTAATTTTAAATATTGCCAGCAAAAACTGGCTACCATTTTGAAATTAAAATTTTATAATATTTTGGAATGATAAGTTACATCTATGAATATGAAGCAGTTGATTACTCAGGCAAAGTAAAGTGGAATTTAATATTATAACAAAGTCATAAGAAAATTAGTACCCTTTGTCTTGGATAATAAAACCAAGGTGTCTAAGTGGCTGAGTGGTCTTCTTTGTTACCTGTACAGAACACTGTAGCATATCACATTATATGGTGTGAGTTTGTGCCTAGGTTTGGATCATACAAAAAGTGTGCATTTGATTCGCATTGCATTTGATAATGTTTGTTATTTATCTTACCAAAGTAGTTAGTTTTTCTGCTTCCTCCACCAATAAAACCTACTATCCTATGTAGTTGAAGTATTGGTAAAAACAACTTCAATATAAATTGTGGCAAGAAACAGTTGTAATCATTTGTAATTTTTTCCTACTTTGATGGTAAATCTTTTTCTTTAAGTATAAGTTTCTTTGTAAATTATGATTTAAACTTAATATATATTGTATAAAATTTTATGTCTATTATGCAAAGTATTCTTTAAAATATAGACATGTATTGGTATATTTTAGCTAGATTTTTGCAGATATAAAACCTTTTCAAGTATAAAAGTTTCTTTGATTGCATTATATGTTTTGTGTATTTTTAGGGTTATGTATAAGAAGTGTATGCTGGAGAGGAGACAGGGTATTAGTAGGTACACAGGACAGTGAAATATTTGAAATTGGTGTAAGGGATCGTGACAAACCTGTCTGTCTTGTCCAAGGACATGCAGAAGGAGAGTTGTGGGCCTTAGCTGTTCATCCGAAGAAACCCATGTTTGCCACTGGTAGTGATGACCAGACTGTCAGGTAAAAGATATTGTTAGTTTGGTGTTGACAGAAAATTTATAATTTACTTGATGAGCATCAGTTTTTCTTACATCGTATGTCACTTAATCATACATCAATTGCTTCAATTATCAAACAGAGATACAGAAAATGAAAAGAAGACAATGGCAAAAGAAGTTGAGTGTTGCAAGTTATTCAAAATTTATATTGAAATATCCCCATAAATCAAAGGAAATAAAGAACAATTATACAATTATAGAATAGAATATTCATACCATTTTTATCATTTACTTCAGATTGTGGAATTTGAACAAGTTTGAAATATTGTCTAAATCAACTCTGGAACAGAAGGTCAGATCATGTGCCTTTGATAGTGATGGTAACAACTTAGCTGTGGGATTCACAGATGGCTCGTTCATGGTGCTTAAAACAAGGTAAATGTACATATATACGTTATTGCAGTAAACATTTTAAATATAGACTTAAGAATTGGAAGTAAATTCAAGATTAAGAATTTTTTCTTATTTTTGACTATATGCAAAAAGAATTTCTATTTAGTTTTCACAGGCATTTATTGTCATAAATAAAGAAAACCTGGCAGAAATTTTATATATAAGGTAGTATTATCTTTACATGATTGAACCCAAAATATGCTTTGCTTTATATACAGGGACTTGTCAGAAGTTTTCCAGACAAAAGATAGGAAAGAAGTAATACATGAAATGAAGTTTTCTCCCTGTGGTAAATTCTTGGCCGTAGCATCAAATGACAATTTTGTTGACATCTACGCAACAGATCAGCGATATAAACATGTGGGGACATGTAGTGGAAGCTCGAGTTTTATTACCCACATTGATTGGTCAGAAGACAGTAAATATTTACAGACAAATAGTGGCGCTGCAGAGAGACTCATTCATAAAATGCCAAGTATGTAAAATAGTCATTTCAGGTTAATTCAGTTATCTTCTGAGAATCTTTGAAGAAAAACAATGCAGATGATTGTGAAATTATATGTGACAAAAATTTGGTATTCGGTAATTTGAGTGCCTATTTTATTTTCTGTTCTCCCCATTGACATGAAGGGGCATATAGTGTTAATTTTGAGTTTAAGATCTACCTGTTTTTGATGTAATCTGTGGATAATAAATTATGTATTTTTCACAGATGGAAAACAAGTAACTAACAAAGAAGAGAAGGCCAGTATAAGATGGAGTTCATTTACTGGTGTTCTTGGTGCAGAAGTGAATGGTATCTGGGAGAAATATACCGATACTAATGATATTAATGCTACCGATGCCAACTATGAATCAGAGACCATTGTGACCGGTGATGACTTTGGATTGGTTAAACTTTTCAAATTTCCATCACTTAAGAAAGGTTAGTGTTATTTTCATATGACGTTAGGTCAACAATTACAAAAAAAATTAAAAAGTTGCATTTTATAAGCCTGTACAGTGTTAGAAGTAACTTGCCCGAACTTAAAAAAATGACTTGCCCTCAAGTACTGCAGTACTGATCGACCAAATTTTTTCCACTTGCCCGCCGGGAAACCACAACTTGTTTTTTAATTGCCCTATGGTATTTTAACTTTCATGGGCAAGCAGGCAAGTGCTTATTTCTAACACTGCTGTAGCATATGTTTATTTTACCTGCCTTGCATAAATATGTTCATTAAGAAAATCATTTTTGTATGATGGACACTGGTTTGCACCCCTTTTGGTTTTTACAAGCACATGACAGGTTATGACAAAGTGCCAAATTCATCATCTCATGTATTATATAAAGGGACTTGTAAAGTGACATAAATTTTTGTTAAATAAGTTGAGAATTAGTTTGAATATCAAAACAAGTAACATCATAATGTTTTAAAGTACATGTAATACACAGGTTGATAGTAATAAATACTTCCTATAATTGATTATATAGTAACCTAGCCAATTATAAAAATTCAGAAAGGATTGAAAAATTGTATTTTGTTTTTGTAGGTGCCAAATTTAGAAAATATATTGGTCATTCTGCTCATGTAACAAATGTAAGATTTTCCTATGATAAGAGTCGTGTAATATCAACAGGAGGAGCAGACCATGCCGTTTTCCAGTGGCGATTTCTTCCTGAAGGCTCGTCAGACACCAGTGATCTGCCTGATCCTCAAGCAGGTAAATAGTTGTCCTGCAATGATTTCGTTGATAAAATTGCTTGCCGGTTATGATGTAGAATTACAATTTTACTTCATCCGATTTTGTTGGTTATATTGATTTGGTTCACCTCAGTGAAAGCTTTCAGTATTATGTCAATGAATTTTCTCTATCTGTTAACCCTATCCACGGTAAAAAAAGGTCAAATTGGGCAAAAATTCAGTTTTGCATGACATTTTACATCTGATTTTGTTGTTTTTTTATTTGATTTGTATCAATGAGAACTTTCAGAAGTATGTCAATGAAGTTTCTCAATCTCTAACCATTTTTGAGGTATGAGAGGTTAAAGTGGGAAAAAAGTCAGTTACGAATGATTTGGGAATTTGTTTTTTTTAATTCAATTTAAATGGGGTGTTTTCCAAATCATTCCTTATGAACAATGCAACAAAGGTTACATCAGTTTCGTGGATAATGTGGGTCAAAATTATCATTATTACAGTCATATTATTGTGTCCACACTTACAGAAATGTTTTTTTGTTAACCTTTCACATTTCAGTGTGCTGCGGTCGTATCATACTGTGCTTGCAAATCACCTCACTTTAACTTTGATTTAAAAATACAATGCAACACAAGAAATATTATATTTTCATATATTTGATTGTGAAACAATAATCTTAACAAATTTGCACAAGCCAGCATGAGTAACTACTAGAGTTTTATGATATTTTAACAGTATTCAGCAAAACTGAAGTACACATTACCTATTTTATTCCAGGTTTCCTTGATTCCAATAGTGAGGATAGTGACACAGATATATCTGATGTTGGTGACCTTGATTCTGACCTTGAACAAGAGAAACAGGTGACCTATGACAGAGAAGTGTACAGGGAGGACGCTGCTGAATTACAGAAGTTAGAGAAGGGGGTGACGGGTGGTAGGAAACGAAAACATGGCCCATCATCAAGTCTAAAATTAGAATATGTCCATGGGTAAGAAATTTAATGCTAAAATTGCATTAAGCTTATTAGAAAAATTGGAAAACTCTGGCTGCCATTTTTAGGCAAAATTGAATGTAGTCAGCAAGTATTAACCACATTATTATATATCCATTTTCAAAGATAGGTACCATTGAGGGACATAAATAATGTAAAATTACATAAAATCTCTTGCAAGGAACATTTGAATAGAATAACAAATCTGTTGGTTGGTTTTTCGACACAAATCTGCTGGGTACAATAGAAATGTCATTTGTGTCAGCTCAGATGGCCGACTCACAATGTCAGACTTGTTTTCATGGTTGCAGATAATGTGAACTTTTCCTTTTATATATTGACTTTTGTGTAATCTGCAGTCTGATTGGTTCTTATAGGTCTTTCTGATAACCATTGTTATCTGCCCTTGTCTCGTTTACTTTGATCATGCGCAGTGAGTGGAGAACCGCCTGTAATCTACTTCCGGAGTGTAATTGCCTGTTGTCGTTATCATTAAAACGGCAACTTATCGTGTCTTTTGTAACATTTCAACATTAAAAACTACATGTATTTCAATAAATTAAATATTTATAAATCTAGATTTCCATCATAGTACTTAAGTCAACTCTTATTGCTGTGTATTTTCTAACTTTCGCGAAAATGTGGTAAATTTCCTACAATTTAGAAATATACAGCAATAAAAAATTTGTGATCCTATTGATTAAAAGTAATATAAAAGTAATACAGTTGAAATGTAGATAGTCGAAAAAACAAAAAATGGTCAACTTATGCATTTATGCGAATTTTTAAAATAATGAAAACAAATCCAAATCTGAAACAACTGTGGCCTTCAGGATATGAGAAATTTTTTAAACCTAAACATATGTACATTGTACAAGCACCACACTTATCAGAAGCATTGTTATGGTATTTAATAAGTATCAGAATTGGACTTGATTACTGTATGTTATTGCAGGGCTTTATGCCCAAAATGGCTTATTGGCGTATTTGCCTGCAGTGGGGAGTAATAATACTCCAAGCCTGCACAAAATTCCTGTTTTTCAATATTTGGTCATGAGCGTACCTGATGAAGGTTAATCCAGATAAGCGCTTCATGCACAGTGAAATTAAGACATTTACAATCGTTGTATTTCTAATTTTAACATTCTGTTTAATAAGAGCAAGAAATGCAAAGCTCTATTTTGGGAAACTTGTTTCGTGTCCTTCGGAAATCTAGTATAGTGAACTAAGGCAACATGCAGCTTAACGAGAAATAATGCAGTGCGCAAAACAGAAAAGATGTGGATTGTGTCTTTCTGGTATATATTGCATATTTTTCTTTTTAAATAATGTAAATATTGGAAAATTATATGTTTTATTACCAAAACGTCTTATAAATAATTACAGGTAATTCCCGAAATGTCTGTTTTATTTCAGTAAATGTGTGTTGATTGACTTTCCTCAAAATGTGTATTTTTGTGTGTTTCCTTTTTGAAGAGTGTGGTAAAAATTATTCTTTTATCCTTAACCAAACACTAATTAATATGTTCATTTAACATTCAATAGACGAAAACGTATTTCTACCTCTTAGATATTTATGATTGATATAAAAACAAATAAGTGTTACATGGAATATAACCAAAATGTCTGATCCCAACAAAATAATTGAAATTTTAATTCAGATAGGCCTACTTAACATTTTTTATATTATCTCAATGCTTTTCATAATAGGAAAAGTGCAATCCTCTGTTTTGCATCCATCTGTTGGTTCTAACATCGATAATCAAAATAATTTCGGGTAAGGACAAGATAAAAACAGAGATATATCAACCAAATGGTTAATGGTATTATTTAAGTTAAACTTACAAGTTAAACATCGGTTAATTAAAAAAATCTACTTTTATATTTATAAGTCTTTAGTTTTAATAAACTCATAAAAATAAATAGTTTCATCAAACACGACAACAATTTATTTCACTTAGTAAACAAGTCACAAGTATAATTTTAGCAAAATCTGACTTAAGAATTGTTAATTGTTGGAAAAACAAAAGAATATTGCCGGGTATAAATGACATCCTGTCTACAGGTGTGATCTCAGCAGGTGTTATTACGGGGTGGGGGGGGAGTTTGTTTATTGCCATGGGTCATTAATTCTAATCATAACCGACAAAACAACTTCTTAGAGACAAATATAAATGTTGTTTTCTTTATGAATATTGTGGAGTTGATTTTGAAGATTTATTATAAACGTATGTAAGCTGTATACGTGTGAATCGTGCATTTCTGACATACGTTCCCATATTCTTTCTTTTAAATAAATTGTAATAAAATATTTTAACAACAACATTTTTGTTTTTGACAGTTTAAATTTTTTTTTCAACTTTCTGGGTGGAAAACAATGTAATTCATTTTTTTAATTAGAATTGTCTGAAGTATCTATAGATAGGAACTAATGATCATACACTCCGGAAGTAGGAAAAATTAATAAGCGCTGTAATCGGAAGGGGAGATAACAATAGTTATCGGAAAGGCCCATACACAAACCTATCCAATGGCAATGTAAGATTCAACTGTGAGGCGATGTGGGCAATTTAAAACTTAATGAATTTGGGTCATCAAAAGCTTTTGTGGGCTGACAGAGTTCCAGTTTCTGGTGACCCAATTCCAACCAGCTGTTTTTGAGGTATATTATTCTCTGCATTTGGTTTCTGATCAGTCCATTTTTTTAGGTCAAAAGAAGAAAAAAATTTGAATTCTACTCCATAGAACAAGTGAATGAATTGAACCTGACATAATAGTTAAATGAGAGAACATGTAATATATATGTCAATAATGGCTGGACAGTTACCTGTGATTATTAAGTTATTTGTAATTGATTGACATTCAAACCACATCTTGTATTTTTTTTTTAAATTGATGCTACTATTTTTTTTCATTATTTATATTATTGTATGTTTTATGGCATACAATACAAAAAAATAGTTTACAAAGTAGACAATAAAAGTTTTTTTTAATTTTCAGTTATAGAGGATATGACTGTAGAAATAACTTGTTTTATCTGCAAAATGGTGAGATTGTTTATCATGTGGCCGCCACAGGAATTGTATTTGATCGACAGAAGACCCAAAAGTTTTACCTCGGCCACACAGATGACATTCTATGTTTATGTCTTCATCCAATCAAAGACATTGTTGCCACAGGACAGGTAATAAATAAAGTCTTATTTTGTAGGTTCGTAATCATTAGAATAATATATTGATACATTCTCATATTGTTTTGAATATTTAATTTCATTTTATATTGGCAAATATTCCAAGAAAATATTTTTGGAACTTTTTAAATGTATCAATCCATATCTTCTGTGAACAGACAGTTGAGCAAAATGGCTGATTATTCCATAGTTTGCCACTAAGCATACTATAAATAGTAAAATTAACTATTAATTACCTTTTTGAGTGTAGACTGATTATAAGGTGGACTGGTTAGTATTGTAGTGTTATGTTGATAAGCTGCATCTCTTTAATCTATCAGTCATAGAATGCATGTAATTGACAGGTTGGTCGGGATGCTTCTATCCACATCTGGGACACAGAGAGCATGAAAACATTATCCGTGCTGAAAGGACAACACCAGAGAGGTGTATGTGCTGTCGATTTCTCAGGTACATTTTGTTAGCTAACCTGGCTAAAGGCCATGTGAGCTTTGTCATCACTTGACATCCGTCCACAAACTTTTACATTTTCATCTTCTCCTCTGATACCACTAGCCCAATGGAATCAAACTTGATAGGAAGCATCTATGGAATGTCCTTTACAATGTTTGCTCATTTTATAACGATCAGAGAAAAAAAAGCATGGTTCCCATGGACAATTCTTGTTTCTTATTGGCTGAAACATAAACATATCTTCTCCTCTGAAACCAGTTTGCCAAATAAAATAATATTTTACTGGAAGCATCTTTGCAAGGTCCTTTACAAAGTTTAGTCATTGTATCACAAAATTGACCAAATATCTTATATGGAGCATCTATGTAAGGTCCTGTATTTCCTCCTAATTCAAAAAAACATTTGGGGGCCATAAATGGTTCCTGATACTGATTGGCTGATACATAATTATATCTTCTCCTTTGCTTCACTAAATGGAAGAAGATTTGACAGAAACATCTATGCAAGGTTCTTCATAAATTTTCCTTATTTCTACTGGATCTGACCTAAAACATGGTCACTGGATGATTCTTGTTTCTGATTGGCTGTTACATAAAAAAATTTCCCCGAAACCACTTGGCAAAATGAAGGAATATTTGACAGGAAACATTTTTGTCAGAATATTGATAATGTTAAACAACAATCATGGCCACTATTGGCCAATTATTAGCCAAATTTTAGCCAAATTAATGTTTGATTCTGATTGTTGTTTCAAATTTTAGGTGAGTGATAAAGGCTCAGCATTCTAAGCCTTTTGTTTTACTAGCTGTCTCTGGATTTTTTTTATTTTTTCAATTTTATAATTGTATTATAAAGCATTATAACAATAAATTAAAACAGGCTTAACAATGAGTGGGAACTGTATATAACAGGTTATCAACTCAAGTTATTTAAAATAAATAACCTCTGGCAAGTTTATTATTATTTTGTAATTAAATAACGAGAGTTGTTAAGTAATATACAGCTCTTACGAGTTGTGAAACTTGTTTCTCTTATGATTAATGTTATTTTGTATGGCCTATATTTTGGTGGAATACACAAGGATCTAGCAGAGCAAAGCTTTACAAGACCGACCAATAGAAATGTCCCAAAAATTTATCCAATCATAGGATAGGTGATTCAAATATGAGTGTCTGCTTTATCACTTGGTGATAAATTTGCAAGTCTCGTTATATACTTAAAATATGAGTTCACGCAAGAAACGGATAAAATAACTGAATCATAAGAGGAATCATCTGTAGATATACGACATAACACTGAAGTATTTGTAATATATTTGTATGCATTTTGTATGTACTCTGTGTGGTTTTGGAGGATGATAATTTTATTTGAAGAAATAACGACATAGAAGATGATGATATCAGTTAGAAAACAATCAAATAAAAAGGTCCCTAATTATTAAATAGGTGATGGTAAAAAGCTGGCATCAGTTGGTTTAGATGACAACCACCTTATTGTTATATGGGACTGGAGGAAGGGTGAAAAACTGGCTTCTACAAGGTATGGTTTGTTTATATATCCAAACAACATTTTAAATATTTGTTATACAGTGTTATGTTCTGTGATTTTTTTTTGAATAAATTAATTAGAAGCTAATGTGATAATATGCATTAGGATATATGTAATGAAAACCATGTCCTGAATATGGTTGCAGAATGGCTCGAGTGAGGTTAAAAAACAATTTAACTCAGTATTGATTTGACCTTACATAGAAAATCTTTGACAGCATTGGGAAATATATACCCTGATTAACAGTGACTTGATCAAAGTCAACCTTCATTGAATGTCCTAAAATGTGGTATGAGAACAGAATCAGTCAAGTATATTGTAGAAAAAGATGCTTGCTCAATAAATTGCTCTACAATTTGTCTCAGTGGTAGTTGTTAGACCGGATTTACTGTAATTATCAGAACAATCATTTTTAATGAGTGATATGTTTTTTTTCAGGGGACATAAAGACAAAATATTTGTAATAAAATGGAATCCATTTGAAAGCAATAAACTGGTGACAGTTGGAGTAAAACATATAAAGTTCTGGACACAAACAGGTCAAGTAACATCAGATTTAAAGAAATTGATGGTTAATTTTTTTTATTAATAGCAAAATAAGTATTTTGCAATAGAAAATATTACTTCTAACTGCACTTATTATTCATTTAGGGTCTTATCAAGTTAGATCAGTGATAATAATAAAGTTTAATAAAGTTTTTTAATCCATTCTGTTTATAATAAATTTAAATACCACTTCTTAATTTGAACCTGCATGAATTTTATGTTTTTGATGGTGGGTTTGAATATATGATGAAGTTTTGTGATATATTTGTTGTTTTATAGGAGGAGGGTTTACCTCTGTACGTGGTACATTAGGTAACATTGCTAAGCTGTGTGATATGTTGTGTATTGCCTATGGAAAGTCAGCAGATATTTGTTACTCAGGTGGAAGCGATGGAAATGTGTTTATATGGAATGGCACAACTTTACAGAAGACAGTTAAAGCTCATGAAGGACCCCTGTTTGCCATGCATTCCTTAGATAAGGTGAGTTGTTCCCTAGTGTCAGTATACCAGTAATTGTGTTTATTTCCTTGTATTCAAAACAAGGGGACTAGTTTAAACTGTTAAAAAATCCAGGTTGAAACACATGCAAAGAACACTTGATAAAATAAAAAAGAGGTCTAAGCTACATATGTTGTTTAAGCAATGCATGTTCAAGCAACTAATGTTTGACAATATTCATTTCATTTGCACACTACTAAGCCTACAGATAAAAGAACATATGCCTAAACCTGAAAATAAAGTTATTATGGCACAATATAAAAATAGGAGATGTGGCTTGATTGTGCATCCACCAAATAACAGACAAAATTAAACTTCTACAGGTCTCACTACAGCCTTCAATATTGAACAGGAGTCCATGCCATAACAAAACTTTTAATGAAACAGGACAATCAACCTAAAAAAAAAACATTGATACTGTATCCCTATTTTAATACTTATTCCTCATTTAGTTCCTAAAATTGCATTCACCAATAAACAACACCTTCAGTCAGTTTTTTGAGTTCATTAAAAACAAATTGTAGGGCAGTAAAATGTTATCTCTCAGATAAACTTACCTACAGTACCCTAATTAAAGCCACACTTGATTTAGCTATGGTAGAACTGAAAACAAAACTTATTGTGGCATGATGTCTATGAGACAGCCACCCAAACCCATAAATTACTAACATCTACAGGTTGCCTTAAATAATGGACAAATATCCCCTCCCAAGGCAATAAGATGTTGTTTTTATATGACCGCAAAAATTTTGTGGTCGTATTATGTTATGGGCATGTCGGCGTCTGCGTCGTCGTCCGTAGACAGTTAGGTTTCCGTTCAATAACTTTAGTTCTATTATTTGGATCCATTTCAAATTTTAACACAATG
>JARWCS010000004.1:2050488-2060977 GCA_034783895.1 Geukensia demissa
AAGGATAAGTACGAGCCAGCTTGCTCTGTGTTATCTCCATCTTTAATGTCACATCCTGTACAGACTGCTGGTATCGCTCCTGTTTCTGCAGCGCCACCTGTAGCTCATGTTCTCTGGCTCCAAGCTGTTGGGAGACAAGTTTAGCTCTATAAACTGCAGATGCACCACGTGGTATACTAACTTTATTTTGGAATGTGCTCAACATATTTATTCAAAAACTTAATCCCATATGATGTATTTATAATATTTGTTTATGATATTGAAAGTTTATCCGTCATAAAAGGCCATTGTGTATAAAAGTTCATACTTTTGATCTAAATAATATCACAAGAAAAGTTTACAACAGAGTTAATGATTTTCCCTCTCGATCAAATTTTCAATTTGTGCAATGACAAGAAATGAATGATTAGTTTTCTCCACTATCATCATGTCAACAACTGGAATTAACTATAATTTCTTTAAAGTAGTAGAAATCCAAACACACTGATATAAAAAGAATGATAGTTAATCCATAAAGGTACTCCATACCAAGTGAAATGACAGCCTTTTACTTTTTAAAATTACTCGTATTAAATTATCAACAGACCATAATGACTGTGAAGAGTGAAATATCATTTATTGCTACCATTAAGTTGGGGTTGAATTTTTACCTGACCATACCTTGGCAACTTCCCCACATCTATACAGTTTAATCATCATCTATATATTGTTTAGTTGTATCGTTATGTTACGTCGTTTTCCTTCTCGGTAAACATGAATACAGACTGATATATAAGTGCAGAATCTATATCATCAATACTTTATGGGTGAAAAAGTTTCAATTTTCTTTTACCCAGTTTGTCAAAGTAAATGGTCAATAAATCTTTAAAATTTATGAGATGAAAATTTACAGATATGCTTAATTCCAATTCCATGCTCAAGAGCTTAAACACAAAATTAACAAATTTATAAAAAGCATATGAAAATCCTTCCAAATTAAGTCCAATATGAGGTAATTCAATATCATATTGTTATAATACAAAAGCCTGTACATATATTATCCACTAACCATGTTCATCGAAAGCAAGTTGGAATTATTCCAGTTTACAGGCCCAAGTTACCAGATATTCAATGAAAGGAATTCTTGCAGACGTTTGCTGATTTTTACCTTATCAATAACATTCAAATAAATTTTCTTTGATAAAATCTAATGTTATACAAAACACTGAGATTACAAATTATTTAGTTTTAAGGTTTTATCGGGTGGGTAGTGCAATACTTCAAGTTTGCAGAATGCATATCCTTTCACTGTTTTTACAATAAATGTTGTTCAGTCCATTTAAAGAGATATGCCTTGAATTTTAATTTCCAGTAGTCAATAATTTTCTACTATTATATTTAAAATCAATAAAGTGATTCTAAATGATTAGTGAATTCTATTTTCTATTTAATAAATTTAACCCATATAAAATGAACTACATCTATCTCAATATAGTAGTAATTTTTACAGTGCCATAATTCTAACAAGTAAAATTTACTAAACTAACTTAATGAAACTTTAAAATTATATATAAACACTTCTATAGCCCACAAATATAAATTTAATTAAACCCTGAAATGAGTGTTTCTGATCAGAGATCAAAAATGGACTTCAATTTACAATTCTTTAACAAATTTTCATATTCAGAATTTCCATTTTCACAAATGCTGCAATTAGTAATTACTTCTATTTAGTGCAAAACATGGTGAACAATCACTATAATATCTTTTATCATGTCTGACTTTTGATTGGATAACAAGTGATCATGTGACAGTACCTGTTGTTGGAGTGTGTTCCAAGAGGTATTCAGCAATGCTATGTCTCCAAATTTAGGCTTTAATTTGGCACCAAATGATGCACTTCTCTCCCTGTGTGGTCTCATTATTTGTGGGTCTAGTAGATTAGGAACACTAGCCGACACCTCCTGGATTTAACAAGCACCATTAAGTTAGAACAAACAACATCTTCGAAATTTTTTAATCAGAATTTTCGTTGCTCATAGTCCCCACACCCTTTCGTATAGTTTCAAATTGCAATGATTATTTGTCAGCAAGTCCAAATGTAGTTTACTCATAAATTTTTATGAAAATGAAAGATTAAGAGTAAATGTGGATGAGACTGCAACACATCCTAAAATTAAATTGCCAAAAATTAAAAAAAATCTACTGTCAGTACATCTCACTTTGGAAATGGCCTTTTTACAATGTTGAAGATTTTATAATTGGATGTAGGTGGCATACCTTTTTAAAGAAAATGTATCTAGGTATGTTGTCATTTTTAGTGCAAAATATTTTCTTCTTCCTTCAGATTTTTTTTACTATTGGTGAAAAGAGGATTTGATTGGGAAAATTTCTATAGTATTTTTTTGGTGCTTTAAAAATAAAATTTGTTAATGTCTTGTCATAAAATAATGAAAACTTTGGACTTGTGACATAAAAGGGCTATTAATAGCTTATTTAAGAAAAACTGCCAAAGTGTGTTATCTTCCTTCTCCATGCAAAATCCCATAGACAATATAACTTATTCAGGTTTGGAGAAACCAGGGAATAAATTTGCAAAACTATTATAATTACCAACGTCTAAGTAATAATCTGATTAAGCATGGGTTAATACAAAATAGCTTAAAATATGATAAATTTGAAAAAAAAGTTGATTTTTGAAGTGAACAGCACCGACAGTAGAGGTTTCCACAAGACCTTAAATAAAGTGGCAAGCTCTTAATATACTTGTTTTAATTTTAGTATATATGAAATATACATGTATTTAGTATCTGACAAAGTAGAAGGGTGACAAATGATCATATCTTCTTCATAAGTGAGAAAAAATGGAGGCCCCGGAGGATCTGCTAATGTATTCAAAGACGTTGTTTGTTCAACAGTTACACATATAGCAACACAAAACAGCAAGCAAATCCACACAATGTGCTACACTACACAATATAATAATATACCCCTATATCCATCAACATGTATTCTTTATACTTTAATAAGACAAATCTATACATTACATTTACTTGTGAAAACATAAACTACACAGAGAAGATTTAAAATACCAAATAACAGAATGCATTACAGTGTTGGAGCAATACATTAATTTATTTCTATGAACCCAAACATTTTCTTTTTAATCAGGCCTGTACCCCATTAACATGTAGACCAAAACTATTGTAGAAGTAAAGATTTTATCCATATATTATTTGTATCAACTTCATATTGTATCCAAACTTGAGTATATCAAAGCAAAATAGTTTTCAAACAGTTGACTTAAAGTAAGAGTCTGAAATTCCATTGTGGCAAAGTGCATGCAAAACCAAACTTTAACACATGCAACAACAAATAAAAGATGTAGTTACCATTTCAGAGAAAGGCTGCAAGCTGGAACTAGCTATATTTCTGTGCAATGTTTGACCCATGCTACCAGTTCTGCCAGGCCGTGCAATGGATGACATCTTGACTGGTTCATGATGCTGTTGAGTTATTTTATCTTGTGACTGAAAAGGTGATGGCGACCTACTTCTTTGAGTGTGGTGTGGTTGACCTCTTGGCTTTGTCTGATATTTGGAATCCATTTGATCAAATAAAGCAGGATAATTTTCAATGGTTATGTCTGTGTCATCAGACCTGCCAGATAAACTGCCAGGTTCGTCAGGACGATGTTTTTCTGTCAATCGTCCAGTTCTTCCAGAACGCATGGTAGATGAGGAGAAATCAGCATCTGATACAGATCTCTGAGTTGCATTTAATGAACTACCAGGAGAAACGAAGATTCCACTATCAGGTCCTGACCTATCTGTCTCACCAGGGACTAAAACCTTCAGAGAGGGTAATGAAGATGGGTAACGATACCCCATCTGTGATAATTTTTCAACCATGGCAGGCCTCATTCCTAAACTCCTCTCACTCAAATGTTTACTTTTTTCATTAATGTCACTGATTTTGTCCTGGTATGATTTGATTTGAAATGCGAGAGCCTGAAATTAGTACATGTATAAGCAAAAACATGCAAACACTGTTTGTAACATGCAAGAACTGGCGTAATGATAAAATGTCAAGAATATTAATATTTGTAATACTCTCAATCTATATTTAGCAGTTGCTATCAATTACCTAAACACAATACAGATTGCAAACATTTGCCAAGATGTAAAAACAGGACTTGTCTGCTCCAAATCCACTACCAGCATTTTCATAACCAACATTGGGCACTGAACCATTCAAAATGTGAGCTAAATCAAGTTCAGTTGAAATATTATTTTGAATTTGTTCTTTAATTGATACACAGGACTAATTTTCATACAGCAAAAAATGTAATGGGGCTACAGAGATCCTATAATTACTAGCCTTATAAAACTTCCACAGTAATATTACTGTGGGAGAATGTCATCATCAACTACCTTATGTTTAAATCTATGTTGCGGAGTTGTAAATAATTCACAGAGAATAATACATTCATTTGATTTACTGCAAAATTTCTAACATGACCACTGAGTGAAATTCTCAATGAGTTCAGGTGGTGGCCACTATCTGGAAATCCCAATTAACAATCGGTTGAAAAGTTAAGTAGCAAAACATTTAAAGAACATTCCTTATTTTTTAATAACCATCAACAAACATATTTTGACATCATTCCTATATGGTCTTTTGGTTGAAACTGTGGTTTTGCAAACTAATTTCAAGTTTGATAAAATACTTCCCTGGGAACCTTCCTTTAATTCAAATAAATTTACAAAAAAGATTTCTAAACAACTTCAATGTTGAACTCTGAGGAGCCAATGTGACCATCTTGAATAACATAAAACAAAAATTCTTTGAAAAATCAGCAGAAGGTGCAATGTTAAACTGTCTAAATGGCAAATAATTAAAAAAGTATTGTTCACAATTACAGTACAACTGTTTCTGACAAGATCCGCAAATCCAAACAGAAGGTTTACTCTGATGGACAAGTTTGATTTGGATGATTTAGTGAACTTTCCAAGTAACTGTCCCTGGGTTGTACCTTTGGACAAGGTGAGTTAACAAAAAGAAGAAAAGATCTTTTTTATAGGTTTTTTTTAAAGATTTTTTAAAATGCACTAATGGCACAACATTAAGGTTAATTTTACAGAGCACAGTAAAGAATCTATACCAAACTTCTAATTTGCTACTGCTATCAAACTGAAAAGTAAATCAAAACACATGCACATGCATCTTATTCAACCTATTTTAAAAATTTTTAGGTTTGTATGAGCAAGAACTTGAGAATTATCATAATCATGTATTGAATCAATTTCAAACAAAACAATCTGATATTTCAACCTGAAATATAAGACACTGGTAGAAAACTAAAGTGCAACAGTATATTTTATAATTATACTGCAGGCATCATGTTCTGAAAAAAAAATTACAGCTAAAATACCCACAATCAATGATGAATTAGCAGTACTATATATTTTATAATATTAAATAGCATATAAAAGAATAAAAAAAAAGAATACATACATTATGTTCAGCAATCTGCTTCTTCAATGTGTTTACATTAGATGCTTGAACTGGAGCACTAAGAAGCTTGTCTTGAGCCTCAGTAATAGCAGACGACAAGTGACGAATGTCAGATTCGTATTGTTCCTGTTGTACAATGGCTTCTTGTAACATTTCACATTGTTCCCGAGCCAAGTGTTGAAGTTCTGACAGTTCAGTAGCCAGATTAGGTTCCTCTGTACCACTAATACTCTGGAGTTCAGACTGTTTCTGTTCTACTAACAATGCTTTTCCTTTATGACTGTCAATGTCCTCCAGTATTTTCTGCAAAACAATTAATCAAATAAATATTCTAATAAAAGGACAAACAAGAACAATGCTGGGTGAAATAGTAGGTCTCCCTTCTACAAAATAAATATGATTGATTTAACTGCTGCAAATTACTTTAAACATACATTTTCTGTGTATGACTTTATTCACAAAAAGTAATATTATATTTTGGGCAGGAGTCTCAGTTAACAGGTAATTATAATTAAATGTGTGTCCATGTCCACTGTAAACTTGTTAGTACTTTTACTTCTAAGCATGATTTGCAGACTATGTAAAGTAATAAACTACACAATAATTCATTAGTAAGACTCAAGAAACTGAAAATTATTTTTACTGCTAATGTCATCTTTTCTGCAACACTTCTTTAGTTCTGTAGTCTGTGGTAAAATGGTTTTATTCTTTTTTATTCTAGCTTACCGTTATTGTGGTTTCTTTTTTCAACCTTAAAGTACTGTAATACTGAAATATTTACCTAGGATAATTTCTTACTACAACTACCCTATCTAAATAGGGAAGAATTTTATTTTTATCTTTGTTGTATATGAAAATTAATCAGAATCTCACCTCTTGTATTGCTAGCTGTTCCTTCAGTGTGAGAGTGGTATCCCTCATAGTAAGATGTGATCGTGTCTCATCCATCCACTGTCGCAGGCGGGTCAGTTCATCTTCATAATCATCAATGTCATCATTAATCTCCTCCAAGGTATTCAGTTTTTCTGAGGCTTTTGAGTGTAAGTTAAACATTCTTTTGTTCAGTTTGGACAGTCTATCTCTGGCTGTGGTAGCATCACAGATCTGATCCAGTCTTTTACTAATTGTTCCAAGGTTTGATAGTTTATCTTGCTGATTGTCTAAATCTTTCGTCAATTTCTGTAAAAAGATATGGTCACTAAGCTAAATTTCTATTGAAAATTTAGAAAATTCAATTTTTTCCTTAATTAGCCATTAAAATATTTCCATAAATTTTGTTTTCAAATTGGAACAAAACGATAAAAATTTATAAAGTATCTCCTAAGGATGCTGCATAATAAATTTCAATTCATTTATTTATGCAGTTTTAGAGGAGTCGGCCAATTGGAAAAGATGATTTCCCATGTCAGCCATAATTTTTGTCAAATTGAGATGAAATCAAATAATTTTATAAAGAACCTTCCAGATGCTTTCTATAAAGTTTCATTACAATTGGTGGAGCAGTTTCAGAGAGAAGATTTTTTTTAAAAATTAGCCTATCCCAAACATGAATTGCTTGTGGCACCCATGCTTGTGGCCAGATGGGAACAAAACAAAGAAAAGGTCCATTGACGCTTCCTGCCTTATTTGGTTTCATTTGGCAAATTGGATTTCAGAGGAGACACAAATGTAAAAGTTAACAGATGACAGATGCCCAAAACCTGGCTTAATGATCCTTGTCCTTTAGCATGAAATTAGCATCATGGGCATTATTTTACTTACAAGCTAGATTTTATAAAGGATTTATAAAAAAAAAATATCCTTAATTTCAAGATTTGGGAGGGATTCATATTTATTTTGATTTCTGATTTAGTTGAAATTGATCTAAAAAGCGTCCATTTGTGGGCTAAAAACGGCCCTTACTGAACATAAGTCATTTATAAATTAATGTTACAAGAATTAATAATTTTATTTTCACTGTTGATAAAATATCCATTGCAGGAGGGTCAGTCTGTGGTTTAATAATTAGATTTTATTTATTGAGAGAATGTCAAATTGTACATTCTATTTAAATTCTATTTTTAGTAAGTTTTTCAATGAACCAAGTTAATAATTTTTATAACTTTGTCCCTTTCTTTTAAAGTTACAGCAATTAAGTCAATAACTTGGAATTTGTAATTAGGTTAAAGAACAATAAAAAGCCTAAGAATAAATTCTTAAAATCCTTTCAAGTAAACAAATTATAGGCAGAACAATAAATACATCAAATATTATACCAATATTAAAAAGACAGTCAAATTCTAACACAGGACTGTTAATAAAATATTAAAATTCATTTAAAAACTGAATAAACTAAAAAAAGGTTGCAGATATTTTGACATTGAGTGACCACATGTATCTTTTTATCATATCTATTTTTATGCTAATCTGACATAAGCTACTCTATGTACACAACTTCATTTAAATATGACTTCCTGATGACCAAAAATGAAGAATTTTTAAGGTCATTATTATGTAAGCCAAAAAAGTGTCCTGTGAAAAAGTATCCTGTTATATATTTCTTAGGAAAAACCAAGAGGACAACATTTCATGGTCATCAATGTGTTTTATTCTGTCCTTGGACTTTATCATAGGGAACAATAGTTTAAGTGGACAATATTTCATGGGAGATACAATTTTATGTTAAAATTACTACACAAAAAGCTACAATCACCAATAACTCCACAGTATAATTATCACAGTCACCAACATAGCAGACAGTTTATTTAACTTACTCTGTGTTGTTTTAACTGCTCGCGGACAGTGTCAAAGTTATTCCAGGTAGCATCATGCTGAACTGATGACTCTGCACCCTGTAACCATTTCTCCAATGAATCAGCAACTTCATCAAAATTCTGTAGTAAGTCCTTGGCTTCCTCAAGCTTGCGTGTCTTTTCAGCAGTTTTACCCTGTACGGCCAGCCACTGACGGTTGGTATCAGCTAAAGCTTTCTGTACCAGTTGTTTTTCTAGTGAATCTGGTGTGTGTTGTATCAAATCACTTCCTCTCTTCCGTAACTTGTCCAATACAGGTTTAAATTCATCAAACTCAGACTGCAACACCTGAGAAAAATAGATTGATGATAAAAAAGGTTTAAACAATGATGCTGATACTTTGTTCCACCTACAATCTATATTCATAGCAACCTTTACCTCAGCTTGTCAAAGGTGTTACAATATTATCACAAATCAAATAACAAAAGTTACAGTTCTTTAAATCCTTTGAGAAATTTGAGATAATACTTAAGTCTAACATATTACTCCTTTTTCTTACTACAAGTCCTTTAGAACATTTAAATATCCCCAATACACAAACCTTCAAAAGCAGTGAATACACATTTAGACTATTTAAATCTACAGCCCATAATTAATTAACAAAGTTTTTAATTTTTATCATAAATTTCATTTAAGCAGACATTATCTATAGATAAACTGTTCAAATAAATGTTCTATTAAGGAACATTAAACATAAGGGTACGGATCATTTAATTACAAAGTGAACTACTTGGTTGAATAATAGGCTGATATTTGAGATAGCTTTACCCCATGTAAACTGTTTTCGCTAGCAGAAATTTTAATTTCTATGCCCTTGATCATAGCCAACAAAGACAGTTAAAAAGGAAATATTCCATTAGTACAAAGACTAAATGCACTAGGAAAACAATACAGTACATTGTTCTAATCATGTTTTACATAGCGGTTGGTTATTAAATAATGAACTACTGCTTTAAAACCATTAGCTGGCCAATTTTTTAAAGAGAAAGTGCCAAAACAACAGTGTTACAGACCTCTTACATACAAATTTTATAGGCAGGGTGAAAGTACCGAAAAATTAAAAAGTTCTGAAAATCATGAAAAATTTTGCATTTACTTAAAAACATATGGATGAAAATTGTCAAAAATTTCACTATGTCTTCCTGATCTGGGTCAAAGATTCAAATGAAACAATACAGGTATATTCGATCAGTAAATTCAGGATTTCAACTTATTTATAAAACAATACATACATATCCAGGGATGTAAAACATTACATCAAAAGAAGCATTTACAATGTATAGATATTACATTACCAGCAGTATCTTAAAAGTAAATGATAAGGTTATGAATTAATTTGTATTCCCTGAATACCTTTTGACAAAATTCTAACAAGGGACTGCTTAATATACCATTATAACAAAAAAAGGGACTGGTTAATAATCCAGTTCCAAAGATCTTACATGCTCCATACAAAAATTCAACAATCAACAAGAAAAAATATGTACTATATGCTAGACAAATCTATTCACATCTAAGGTAAGTTTATAATAAAATTTAACTGCATGTAAAGCACTCTTCTGGATTAACCTTCATCAGACATGCTAGGGGTCAAAAATAGAACGATCAGACAAACTTTATGAATTTCTTGTAACATTCATGAACCAAACAATGAAATATCCAGTTTATGACGTAATGAATTCCAATAAGCCAAATATAAAGTTAATAATCAGGGAATTTTACGAATTACAATATTGGAAAGTTGTTAATGTATCTTTCCAACCTAAAATACCTCAAATCCAGTACCTGAAAATAAATAAGAGCATACAACTCAAGCAAAGGATAGCTTTTTATGACTAACACAGTACAAGAAAAAAACTCTGTAATAATATCTAAAAGAAAAGACATTTTTCCTCTACAAAATCAACACAATTTACTGGTTCACAACTCTTATAATAAAAGTATAACATTTCATAAGAAGGGATATGGTTTTTTTATTAACTCCATCTTCAACTATTCTCCACCTTTCTAAATTTAACAGAGGTGCTTCGCAAGCGCAGCATGATATGACCGCAGCAAGTTGAAATGTGAAAGGTGAACAAAAGACCCTTTGGGTAAGTGTGGACACAGTATTTTGTTGGACAAAATAATGTGCTGGACACAGTAATGTGTTGGACACAGTATAGAGCTGGACACAGTAAAGTGCTGGACACAGTAAAATG
>JARWCS010000004.1:2061077-2077203 GCA_034783895.1 Geukensia demissa
TTTTACATTAAAGAATTAAGTATTAATGTCCTGGAGAAATATTGTCAATTAGCACTATTGTTCATTTCCAAACTTGTAAATATTTGTTAACACATTTGTCAATAATCCTAAAATCCAACATTAATCTATCAAAATTTCAAACAATAAAGAAATAAACCACAATATGCAATTTTAACCAAAATATAATTTTTGCCTTTAGAAACCCTGTCATAACTCCATATTTTTGCAGCCATTAATTTTAACTGTACCCTAAAAGTGATTTGAGAACCAATAAAATAAACGAAGGTTTGAAAAATGAAGAAAATAATGACTGTTATATATTAATATGATAGAATGTATTTTTCAAATAGAATTCAATTAAACTATGTCAACTAATTTCTTTATTTCCTTAATGCCTCGGTGATGCTTGCCTCGGGTGCAGAAGGTCATGGGGTCAATCCATTGCTGGGTCAAACCAAAGACATTAAAAACGGTATTTGCTGCTTCTCTGCTAAGCACGCAGTATTTAGGAGATAGAGAAAAACCGGTTGGCCCAAAGTCAAAATAATTGTCTGGGTATACACAGGCAAATATGTTTAACGTTAAATTAACATTAAGCTCATTTAACATTATATCAACATTATTAACATTAAATTAATGTTATTTTAACATTAATTTAATGTTAAATGAACTTAACATTAAACTCACATTAAATTTTTAATGTTAATTTAACATTAAAATATAAGGTTCTGACAAAGTTGTGATAAAAACAAAAAAACATGAGCTTACACAACTAAAGATAGACAGAATATTAAGCCCTATAAACCGTATTCTAAAAGGAAAGTTTTCCAGATTTTTATTTTTACAAAATGCAAATCTTAACAAAATTCAATGTTAATCTTAACATTAATTGCTTGATTATTGTTAAGTTAGTGTTATGTTAATGTTAATTTAAAGTTAACAAAATTTGCCTGTGATAAGGTGGCATGTCTTCCTGCGCACTGCTGTTTTAGTAAGCTAGCACATTAAAAATCCGGCTCAGCAAGTCAGTCTAGTACAAAGCAGGTTTCATTCATCATTATTTATTAATATGCTCTCATCCTAAAATTGTACGAAATATTTGCCACTGGACGTTAAGCAACATTCAATCAAACAATCAAACTTTATTTCCCAACCTTAGATAAAACTTTTTGGCTCTGACATTGTAAAATTAGTTAGGATGTTCAGAAAGACTTATCATCACCTTTTTATTTATGGGCATTATTTTTATGTGAACCTGTAATTAAATAGCAGTCTATATAAAAATCAGACAGAATATAATTCATGTATATCAAAACCCATGAAACTGAACTTGTTTTCATTTCAGGCACTGTTCCTGTATACGTAACCAGTCTTTGTTTTTCATTTTAGCTTTGTACTTTTAAGATATAAATTACATGGATTGTGAATGAAAATGGCCTTTCGAAAGAGTTATCATTCTTGATTAAGTAGATTTTTTAGGGAAATAAATGAATGGTTTTCTCAAAAATACAAATCTTCATTTACAAATGGCCATAATCATGTTTACATATGAGGTATGTAGTTTGAAAAATCATCTTAAAATTGGTGTTTTTTTCATGTTTGTCACAGTATATATGATTACTTTGTTTCTATGTCAGACTGTCTTGTCTTTAGTTGTTATTCCGTGTTTGTCACAGTACATGATATTGTTTTGTTTCTGTCTCATACTGCTGTGTTTAGTTGTTGTTCCATGTTTGTCAAATTATATAAGATTACTTTGTCTTTGACTCTTTATTTGTTAGTTGATTGATTGATTGAATGATGCTTAACATCCAGTTGCAAATATTACATGCATATTCAGGACAAGAGCAAATAAATGAGTGATGATAAATGAACCCTGCTTGGTACTATACCAACACATTGAACAGGATTTTCAGATTCACCTACATTCAAAACATGCTAGCTCACAAAAGCAAAAGTCTACAGGAAGTCATGCTACTTTACCTAGACACATAAATCTGAATCTCGGTTTTAACCCCACCACATACTTAATGTGCCTGTCCCAAGCCAGGAACCTGTAGTCCAGTGGTTTTCATTTATTGTTATTTGTTCACCATTTTTTCAATATATTAATTTGATTGTCCTGTTTTATGAATAGTTACACATTTTGTATTTTGATGGCCTTTTTCAGCTTCTGTTATGGTACTGACACAGATTCATTATTGAAGGCTGTAATGGAACTTGTAAATTCCACTGTCATTTGGTGGATGGCTGTCTCATGGACAATTGTGCCACATCTCCTATTTTTATATCTTGACTGACCAGTCTTTGATCTTACCCCTAAATAATGTGTGCTATGTAGAAAAGCAGCAAATACCAATGTCTTTGGTTTGATCCAGGCAGGGATCAAAACCAAACCCACCTTTGACACTTGAGGTGATCACCCTATCTATTACACCACTGATGCAGTCAGTTGTTTGTTGGTAAAAAAGGTGTCCTTTTAATACACTGAACACCACACATAACACACCACTTCTTCAACATTGATTGACCTTGTATCAATTCAAATTTATTAAATATTTTAATATTTTAAAAGTTTGCTCAATATTTTTCTCATACAAAAAAATTTCATTCTTCCAACCACATCAAGGATTTCTGCCCAAACAGTAAAAAATTAAGAGTGGGATAAAGTGTTTATAGAACATTCATGATATTAAAATTTTGATTTTTAACAAAAATGGTAAACTTTAACAACCTATAATTAAACAAATTTTGCAAAAATTTCTCATTATTTGGCAAAACAAGGTGGCTTTTTGAGAGTTCCAAAATGAAAACATAAAATTGCTTCATTTTTACAGAATGTGATGTTGCTGATACCAAAAATTCCATGTCCAAAAAATCTTCTTCCTGATCAACAATAAAAAAAAAGATATGCACAGGCATGTACATTGATTGGGTATGATGTCATTTTTACAAGAAAGGACTGTATGTTCCACTGAACAATTGCAACCCAGTATGCATGCATATATAAGTTAAGGCTGGATGGAAACTTTAATCATTTTCATATGAAAAATGAATAATTCTCATACTTCTCCTAAGTCAATGAATAACATTTATATGTCAACCATTTGAACATATGAATAATTAGGTTACCTTATAATATGTCATTTTGATATTCCTGGCAGCTAGATCTTAAACTTTCAATGTTAACATTATATTTAAAAGTTGGAGACAATACTAACAGAAGACTGTCTGAAAATTTTTTATGAAGGCATGCTAGTCTTTCCCATGTTTAACAAAAAGTTAAGCTAAGGCCATCATGGTTGGCTGATTGAGTTACTAGAATAGATAAGGAACCACTCCATCATCAAGTTCTTTGGTCAAGATACCAATACTATTTTAGACCAGAAGATCTCCTGAAAGTTTCATTAAATTCCATTCAGTAATTTTTCAAGGAGTAGTGAATGGGAGATTGGAACCCTTCTATAGTGTTATGGTAGAAGTCCTTCAAGCAGGTTTACTTAAAATGAAATCAACTTCACTTCCTTGGGAAGAGATGCAATCATTGCAATCTTTTTTTCTTCAAAACAGACAAAATATTTTAAAAATCATTGGCAGCCATGGTGGTGTAATGGTTGGCGTGCTTGCCTCAAGTGCATAGTGTCATTCACCTCCTAGGTGAGTTAAACCAAAGACATTAATATTGGTATTTGCTGCTTCTCTCCTAAGCAGGCAGCATTTAAGAGTAAGAACAAACACTGGTCAGCCCAGAGTCACAATAATGTGTCTTAGTATAGTTGCATGTCTTCAGATGGAATGTTGCTTTGGTGCGCTGGCATGTTGAATTCTGGCTGAGTATGGATCTAGTTCAAAGCATAGTTCATTTATCATCACTCATTTATAAGCCTTCATCCTGAATATGCAGGAAATATTTGCCTCTGGATGTTAAGCAACTTTCAATCAATCACAAGTTACCCAGGTCAAACAAGGTTTTAAAATGAAGGAAAAGCTTTTTAAAATTGCTATTCAACGATACTTAGATATAACTAATGGTAGAAGGTTACTGGAGTTATTCACCTTTGATCAACAACTCAATAAATACACTGTTATTTAAATGTAAAATCCTCCATTGTTTGAACTACTGTAAACCATTGTTTAATTTGAAGTAAAGAAGTTTGTCAAACATTCCTGATATATTTAAACTACCCCCATTGAAATGACAATTTTATGGTACATGTAATGGAATTTTAAATCCTGCTACATTTAAGAACAGAAAAGGATATTTCAAGAACCCCCTTGTTCAAAAATTTCGAAAAATGTTGATTTCCACACTAATAAATAAGAAAAAATCTCCCCACTGATTAAAGTGTCCTTATATTCAAGAACCTGATTTAGATGCAGACAAGTGTGGATACAAATATGTCTTTACTGTTATGAAGAATTTTTTCTTCAAATAAAGTGATATGACACCTTAAAAATAAAGAAACATCTGCACTTTCTATATATCAGTAATATGGAAAATTTGATTGTAAGACAGTGTCATAAACTGGGATTAAGCAAAAAAATGACATAAAAAGCAGAATTGTAAGATAACAGTACGAATGCATTTGGGTGAACAAGTGAAAGGTAATTAAATGTAATGTATTCATAATATAGTGAAACTTATCTAAACCAGCCAGCAACAAGACAATAAAATCTGGCCAGTTTATTGAGGTTAATTAACAACAGCAGAAACAATCAGGGCTTCAGTAATTGTGGCCAGTTTACAGAGGTTAGCCGGTATTCTGAGGGACCAGTTTAGAGAGATTTCACTGTATACCAAAATGGGTACCAGTACAGATATACAAGAGAAAAGATATGGAGTAAATGTCAGGGAAACTTCACCTCCAATACACATTCTCATGCGCTACATTTGGCATAGCGGCCTAATGTTAAAAAGACTATGGGAAATTTTTATTACAACTAATTATGATTCTAAATGCTTTATTTGTATTGCATCATTTTTTTCTTCAAATTTGCTTTACCTTTTGTAACTCGAGGGAATGAGCTTGAGTTTGCCTCAAACAAAGTAAGAATATTATATAGCCATTCCAAACTAAATGGCCATATAAAGGAGAATTTGAATGGATTATTTGCCCCTTTAATCTGACATAAAGTACCTTTTATTCGTTCTTGACAATAATTTGTTATACCCTATCAAACAAACATCAGATATCCCTGTCATTAATATTACCATTTAACAATAAAAAAGTCAAATCATTTTATCACATTTAGAAGTTTAACAAAAAGAATAAATGGAGTTTTAAATACCCAAAGATTTATCAATTAATATGGTGTCAATACTTTATTGTGTAACTTGCAATTAAAATTCCTTTTTTTCAAAAAGCAGTAAAGTAAAACTTAATACCATTTGACTGTAAAAAATAAAGTCAAAACTTTTCATTACTTGTCGCTTTTTTTCTGGTGAAATATGTTAGTTAGAAAAGTGGGTGGATTGTTGTGATCTCTGAGCCAAATTTTACTGTAAAGTTTGGACCATACATGTAGCTGTATGACATTTTTCCCATGAAATTCTGCACTTGGCATGTCATCAGACTTCAGCTAAAATAACTGTCCAGGTCACTCTTCACATGTATAGTTAAAAAATTACAGTAAATCTCCAGGTCACAGGACACAAATATAGTTTCTCTGAAGGTCAAAGGCAGTTGGAGAAATATTATAAATGTGCATGCATTGTTTTAACATAAGAAAGAAAATAAAAATTAATTGTAAATGTTTTTTAATAAGCAGAACTTTCATGGCACCTGTTCCTTCACAAAACCTACACAATGGCTCAATAATTATCACAACACACTTACAATGGTGTGAAAAACATCCATAACCAATCAATACTTACATGTTACCAGTGGTGTAACATACTCTGTAGTTTGAAGAATCTTTACTTTTTGACTGCTGTTTTCACTTTGTCTATTATCTAAGGTGGAATTGTGTAGTTTCGTAGGGTTCGTGTTACTCTAGCTTTAGTTTTCACTGTAGTTTTGTAGGGTTCGTGTTACTCTAGCTTTAGTTTTCACTGTAGTGTTTTACATACTATGTTTGTCTTTTGTTTGTTTTTTGTTGGCCACTCTTCTCTGTCTTCTGATTTAATGATTTGTCTGTATCTTTGGTATTTTTGAATTCTTTTTTTGAGAGAAGAATGATACATAGACCAATTTTGTCTTAGCTTATTATTGTGACTATGTCTGAATTTTCTGGCCTCTAGTTTTAGATTTCATCCCTTTGTGTTACTATTTGTCTTCTTTTGTATGGTTTTGAGATATTATTTTGATATGTATTGATGAATTTTGTTATTGTAAACTATTTACTTTCAATCTTGTTCAATATGACTATAAACAAGTTCATACAGGATTCATGTTGAGAGATGAAATATTCCAAAGCTTTTGATATATATGTACCTGTTACCTTGAAAATATTTATTCAACATTGGTAATATTGTATTCTGACAAGTATGTGTTCATTTCTTACAGATTAAATTGTCTTGTAATTATTCTATTTTTGAAGCATCATTTTGCTATATACAAGCAAAATTGAATCAACTAAAACTCACAACTTAGAAGTGCAAAGTTGATAAACATGTATTTAAAAAGCAAAACCTATATCTCTAATTCAGCAATGTTTTCTGTAGATTTTGCAATCATGAGAAAACACAGGTGGGAATGTACATGAGCATGAACAAGAATGGTCTAATATACCTAGGAACCATATAATTATAAAAAGCTTGTCCATGACTGAATGTATCTGATTTAATGTGTGTAAATCAAAAGCTTGTCAAACAGTATCCACTGAGTTTATATCTGTGTTTTCAGTTGTTCGTTTTGGTGTGATTTCCAAATATCATTATTTTTCCATGTATTGACTGTCTCAATGTCCAAGCTGGAAGGTTTTAATTTTCAAACCATATCATAACTGTTTTTCTTTTTTTAATGAAACAAGATCTAGTAATAAATATTTTATTTTCCATAACAATATAAATGCTTTTCTGCTTTATGCAGTTAAGTTATAACTAACATTAAAACATGTGACTTCTAATTCTGACATAACTAATCACATGATGTATCACATTACTACAAATGTTTCTATAAATAGCTGCTTTTGTTTCTACATTAACAGCAAAATGGACAGATAAACTTTAAAAACATTAAAAAAGTATAAAAATAAATACATTAAAAAGACAAGAAAACAATACATAAAATGATATCTGGAAATATAATGCTTCTCCCTGTTCAATCAGATCTCTTATTTATCACAGATTTAAAATATAAAAGTATATGTTTAGTATAAAATATTTGGACGGATGAAATGTTCACATAAAAAAAAACACTTACAAAAAACACTGAATTTTAAATTTAAAGAATATCCCAAAATTCATAGAGACTCGATCCACTTGAAAAAGCATCAGCACAAAGTGGCAAGGAGATAAAATATTCTCTTATAAAAATTGTTCTATTTTATCTATGTTAAGAGAGGGTAAATATAAAATTAATTTTTGTCTACTCCTAGCAGTAAGTTTGATAATATCATCATTATCTACCCTATTTTGGATGTCCAATGAACTAACTTCTAACATTTTCCAAATAAAACTATTTCTTTATAAATGTTAACATGACAATATGATAGAATTGATTGATATAAATGATAAATGCACTTTGTTTCTAAATCAATACTGTTAATATTTGCACTCCATTCATAACTTGCACAAATCAATTTATGCTTGTTCTCCCATAGATTTTATTGATTTGGTGGGTATCTCCTGGTATTTAGTACTTTTTACCAACTTTTACTGAGATCAACAATAAGGGATTTTTCTGGACACAACACAGGCTTTTGAATTAACAGAGTAGAAATAGGGGCTTAGTTGAAACAGAAAAGACAAGAATTCCGTGAAAAGTTAGGAAGCAAAAGTTAATGATCGTTCACATTATAACATGTAAAACACATGTAATTTGACAATTATTGAGAGCAGAACATTAGCATAGATTTTTTCCGAAAACTGATGTGGACAAAACTTATTCCATTTAGTTCACCGATTTCGCCTGATCCATGAAAAATCCCTATTTCGAGTATTCTTCAGACATTGACATTTCTGTGTCCTAGAAGATTGTCAAATAACGGTAGTGCAAAAAATTAACATTTCTTACAACAATTCAGTTAAATACATATTTAAATAACAATTAAAAATTGAGACAAACATAGATAAATGCAATTACAACCCTGGGAATGTACTATGTTGATCAATAAATACAGATGAATTTTTCATTTAGATAAATAAATCTTATCTCACATTTTCTTCAATACTGAATATGAAATGAAGCCAAGTAAAATAAATCTGAACTATGGATTATCACCTTATTTAAATCTTGGTTTAAAAGTAAATAAAATTCCATTCAATAATGTCAATGAAAAGTGAAAAAAAATTGAGAGATAAAATATTCATTTAAACATATCTTAAATGATCCATTTGTAATTTCTAAAGCACCTGAATGAATTACCTATTTAAAAATAAACTTCAATCTTTATACACATCTGCACACACATAAAAGCATGAAATCTGTACACCCTGAACGATATATAAAGACTACATACACATTTAAACCTTGCGTACATAAATATTCAATATCACAGCTGGCTTGAAAATCACATAAATAAATAAATCCAAAATAAATACTTCTATAAATCTAAAAGATCCTCTCTCAAAGAATCTTTCATCTTTTTAGACATATTTTTCAGCTGACGACCTTGAGCTACAGCTTCATCTAAAGCATCTTCAATGTCCAAATGAGCTAGACGATTACGACGCCTCCTTCCCCTCCTCGGGGCATGACCACCTTCATATTCACTTTCATCTGACAGAAATCCATCATCATCACCATATGTTTGAGGAAATTCATTGATACGTACTCGTCGTGGAGGGGCTGTATACACTGGTACAATATACTGAGGTGGTGGAGGGGGAGGTTGAGGCAAGGTACGACGTGGTGGTAACTGGTAATTTTGTAACCTTTGTATTCTATCACTGATGGCATTGATGTCATCTTGTGTCACCATTCGACCAGGAAACGGAGGGGGATATCCATTGGCTGGCGGTGGCACTGGTAATGTTCTCATATATGGCTGTGAGGGATAGTCATATCCATTTTGTTCTGGGACACCATTTTGTACAGGTCCATTGACAGGTCCAGGTGTAGAAAATCGTACGGGGGATGGACGATTTTGTACACTTGTGCCAGACATAGGTCTTCTTTCATATGGTGTTCCAGTTCTAGAACTTTGTCTAGATCTCAAGTCATTTGGAGAGTCTGGACTATTTCCTTTCATGTTTTTCACTTCATCCATTAAGTCACGTAAACGTCCATGACGTGAATTTCGGGCACTATCACCTTCAGGAAATAGTTTAAGTCCAGTCTGAGTTCCTTGTTCAGAAATAGTTTGAGTTCCAGCGGTGCCTTGTCGGCCCTCATTTTTCAGGGCCTGAACATCGGACTGAATAGTCTGTAACATACTTTTTTTCATAGAGGTATTAGAAACAATAGAATCATCAGACAGTCTTGGACTATCATTTAATCCTCTTTGTTGTTTTATCTCTTTAACATCCATTAAAATACTACGCAATAAATCAGCTCGTGATCCACGTGATCCTGTAGATCGACCAGAAGCGACAGAAAGACGAGATGTTTGCATGGATATATTTCTTGCTAATCCACTAGTTTGAGTATGAATAGTTCTTGGACTGTCATTAATCATGTCTGGTTCAGTCTGGGTTCTAGCATGACCTGGAGTTTGAGTCATCGTATCCCGCAAATCTTCAGGATTTGCCTGTGGGAAATCTCCAGTAATGAAACTAACGGTTGACTCATTGTCTGAGTATCGAGTCATTTCTAATCCAAGTGGCGTTCCTCTCATTGTGTCAAGTGTTTCGTTTTCTAGTACATTGTCAAAGCTCGATGCGTGCATGGTATAGTAAGTTTCACCATATCCAGATTCTTCACTTTCTGACTCTAGGGCAGCGGCAGCAGCACCCTTTTTCAAATCATCACTAGACCTATTATGATGACTATGGCGTGGGCGGGATCTAGGAGTAGGCGATAATGCTCTTGGAAGAGAACTAATTGGTGCTCTCTTTAAAGATTGACGGCTATGGTTTAGTGACTGTCTGCTATGATTTAGTGACTGTCGGCTATGACTTCGGGACGGACCACGTCGGGAATGAGGCCATTTAAATACACTGTCATCTCCATCATCATCATCATCATCACCACTATCATCTGATCTTATTCCAAGTAGGTCACGGCGACTACCATATCTTGCTGAAGAATTTGGTGTCTGAGTAGATCTGCATGGCTTTCTCACCAACTCAGTCTGCAGGTACAATGTGAGGAATGGCAGTTAAATATGTTACCACATCATAACAATCACCAAACACCCAAAAATCTAGCAAAAATCACACTACCCTTAGCCACACACATCAATAAAAATCAATAGGCAGAAAGAGCTATATTACTATTACTTTGATGAGGTGTTATTTAATGTGTCTAACTAATTTTTTAAACTTGAAAATTGTTATTTAATTGCACAGATATTTAACGGTCACATTTTCAGTCGCATAAACAAGTTAGCCAAGGCAGCAAAAGAACCATACTGAAAAATGGGTTGCTGACTTGCTTTGCATGAAATCAAGCCTAAAATTTTCTCAAGAAATAATTAGAAAAATTTTACCTGAACATTCTTAGGTCATCACAACAGCACAGGTAAAAAGATGTGCACAGGTAGAGAGGTAGAATGTTAGTACTGGGATCACTATATAGTAAAGTATTGTTTAAAGCAATTATTGACACAGTAGTTCTTAATAACCTACAGAGTGATCTCATTATAAAACTAGGTATTTAAAAACTGTAAAGTTCTTCATTGATTAAATACCAAACATGTAATGACATGATATGGATAAAATCCCGCCAGATTTAACTTCTTATATACACAGGGTTAGAAAACGAAGCACTACAATAGAAGTACTGATAGAAAGTGATAGTTACAGGGGAACAAAGGGAGTTAATACACAGGATAGCAATCTGAATAATATATATACTTACATTACAAAATAAAACTGATGTGTAACTTAAATATCTGCCAATTCCTCCAGATTGTACCCGCTTATTTTATATATAAACAGCTGTCTGATAACACGTTAAATGGCCACGCAGACATGACACAGCCCGTTTATCGTATATTTCTATTGGTTTAATAAAACTTAGGTAAGCAGTTTCTTTAATCAGGGCCAAGGTGTTTACATTTATAATCCCATAGAAAAGCTTAATTTAAAATGATATGTCAGAAATAGCTGAACAAGAAAGCTACTATGCAATAGCCATGAGGAGATGAGGAACAGGTGCCTTTCTACATATACAGTGCCAAGATAACCTTTTACAACACTTCTGTAAATATCTAAATATTTTATTTCTGATGCCCTTCAGACATTTGTTTGGCTTTTTGAGCATGCAAAGCAAGTGGGCAACTAAAAATAATTTTTGGATAAAATTTGTGATTTGTGACCAGACATTAGTGAATGATTTCCTTTACCAATGACCCTTCACAAAATACAATATTGCTACACACCACAAACTACACATTAATATATTATCTCAACTTAAAGGTTTCTTAATTAATCTTTTGATCCTAAATTTCAATTTTAAAATGATTTTAAAATAAGCTTGTAAGCCTCTTAAAACTTCAGACTAGATTTTATTACTGGAGAAAATAGTCGAAGACTTTAAAGACTTTATAACCTAAGTAATCCTATCAGAGCTCACTTCGAAATCTTATAAACTTTAAATATTACTGAAAGTTACCCATTTAATCTCCAATTATCTGAGTTTAAGGCATACCTGAATAAATCTCTTATTTAAAATAAAAGAAATGCAGCTTTAATTGATAATCTGCCTTACTGACAAAGCTATAAGTTGAGATACTGGTTATTGGACATACCTTCAGTTGTAGTGACTTCTCCTGGACAGCAACATCTTCCTTCTCAATCCTTTCCAGTTCTTTAACATAGTTCTCTAGGTCATCATCCATAGTATTTTGGGCCTCCTGCAGTTCTCGGCTGGCTTGCAGGTTTTGTTCCCGTTCCTCAAGCAGGTTTTCAATTTGTCCCAGTAACTCTTCCCAATCCTCCCTGACAGCTCTCATCACAGGGTCTACCAAGGATGGATTGTGTTGGGTCAGGTCTCGGTATCGGTTAAGGAAACTATCAATAGCTGGGCCTTTGGCCTGGACTTCTTCTCTCAGGGCCTAAAACAACATTTTCTCATAACTATCAACATTCTAAATGTTGGGCAAAAAGATTACAGGTGAAACCATAATATTGTGTTGAAGTGTGACCACAGACAAGCTAGATGCTCAAAGGATAAGGCTGTTGTCACCATACAATCTTTTAAACATGATGAAAAATACTGAGACATTATTTGACAAATTGGGTTGTTGGTAAAGTTCTCGCAGTCAAATACATTTGAATTATAAGAAAATACCCTAAAATGGCAGAGGAAGGATAAAAGCTTTGATTTCTCTATGGTGGCCACCATGATGGTTGTAAAATTTGTAAAAATCATACATTATCTTTAAAATAACAGGTAAATAAAATAATAAAGTAAAAAATAATTGTCCATGACTGAAATGCATAGAAAAGAAGGTGGACACCAAAATAGTAATAACAGATATTGGACTATTACACAATTAAACAGCTTTATGTTCTAAACAATAGAAAAGCTTTCTTCTTTGTAGAAATAACTTAAATCTATGGTGTTTGGTCAGAGGTTACATTGCCATCTGGTTACTTTTGCCCTTAATTAGTGCTCCTGAGCTCATGGAACCATTCGAAAAGGCTGCCATTATTTGAATGGAATTTTCTAAGATCTTCATTGTTATGTGGCACTTTCCTTGTATTAATCACAGTATCAATATGATAGAATCTGCCTTGTTCTTTTCTCATAGTGCTCGCAGGAAAACAGAAAAATAACAAAATAATAGTGATGTCCTTGATTTTTTGGACAATATTTCGAGGTAAACAAATAAGGTCTTAAAATTAAGATGGACTTCCAGTTAATGTTTATCATTCGGTTCACACTGCATCATAACACATCATCATTTCATTGTAATTCTGACATTGCCATTGAAACCAGTGATAAGGAAATATTGCCCAAACTCAAAATATTCTAAATTTATTAAAATCTTCTGACCCTGCAATACTGACCAGGGTATGTAATAAATATTCTGGTCAAAGGGACATAACTCTGACTTTTTTTACCTTTCCTACTTTATCTCAGCAGCTTCAGCATGTAAATGACATGATTGACTCTCAAGTATTTCAGATTTCTACCATAAAAAATTAGTTTACCTCATATCAATAGAACAGATCCATATGAAGGGACATAACTATTGTAAATCCTTGGTTCAAATGTGTCAACTATTTTTATAAATCTAATGTAAGCATCTAATTAACAAAGATAAATTTTGAACTGTTTCAATTGAATGCTAAAAGAGTTTTTGATGCAATGAAAATAATATAAACTTATTACTGATTTCAAGAGTTATCGCTTTTGACCCAAGTCTACTATCTTAAGCACCCCCATCACCTTAATTTTGCTGAACCCTCAAAATTTCTATGCATAAGAAAAAAATGTAAATAGAAAAAGACAATTTAATGTTTAATATTGGGGAGGGAAAATTTAATTTATAATTCTGAGATTTTCTTAACTACAGTAACATAAGATGTTTCAGACAAGACATGATAAAATTCCAGATATTGCTAAAAAGCAACCTGTTTTCCAATTTTTTTAGCTTTCTTGGCACTTAATACCATGAATACAATAGATCTATATATACCATGTATGACTGTGGACCATAAATAACATTAAATTTCCTACCTGTAGATTTGCTATCTCTATTTCAGCAGCTTCAGCATGGAGTTTAGCAGGTTTTTCCTCCATTTCCTGAAACTCCTCTTGTTTACTGTGTAGCCAGTTACGTAGGTCTCCACGCATTCTGTCTACAAGTTCCCACTGATGTATGGTATCTCTTACACTATCCATTCTCTTCTCCAGCTGTAACACAAAAACAATATGTACAAAATATGGCAGAGATATTGCATGAAAAACAAATCATTCCAATTCAAATAAAATACATGTATTCAAAACAAATAAGATAAATTATTCAGCTTTAAATTAAAAAAAAGGGCACAGATATTGCATGAAAAATTAAATTCTACTGCAGCTTTCAAAATATACTAAAAAGGTAGAAATATTTGTAGGGCACCTACTTTTACTATTGCTGCACAATAATTTTCCCTGAAATACATCAAAATGTTAGATTTTTTTTATTCCATTAGGTTGAACTAAAAGATATCCATTGAAATTAAATTGTCAAAATATTTGGAGAATTTTAAAGAAAATCGTAAATGGCAAATATTGATATTTTCAGAACATATGTTGTCGCATTGCTCACATATTGATCAAATGACCAATGTACAATAATAAAATCTAATGAAAAGTGTAACAAAAAAACCCATACCTCTGCTGTGGACTCCTTGAACTTGTCGTCCACTTTCTCTGCTAGCTGGTTGACAGTAGATTCCTCTTGAGCTTCCTCAGGACTAAGGTTCTCCATACTACCACCCAAGTTCTCACATCTGTGGGCTGCATTCGTTAACTCTTGTCTCATGGTAGACATTCTCTCCCACATAACCTAAAAATTAAGTGTATCATTTTAAGACCAATGGATGCAGAAAGATGCTGTACATTTAGTGAAGTCGAAAAAAGTGAATCTATCATAAATCATTAGGCAATTTAAATATTAACATACCACAATATTTCCAAGGACTCCAAGTACAAGGTGCGATAAGGGGCTGAAATTGCCTAAATTGTTAACGATTTTTTAAATTTCACTTAATGAGTGTCTTTCATTTTTGCATATAAGTTGAGATCCCACAGAAAGACAAAATGGCAGTTTTAGAACCCATAACGTCATAATAGATACAAATATGACGTCACAAAAAGTCAAATCTGTGTGTTTTCTTTGAATATATGGTAAATTAAGCTTATTTTTGAATGTTTTTTTTATCTAGAAATACTGAGCACATGCGAGAACCAACTAGATAATTTTATACTTTATACATTTAAATGAATCTAACCTCTCGTATAAATATTGACTTGGTTCTGACATACGCTCTAAGTTTCCTAGTACAAAAATGCTGTCAAAATTGCACAAATTAGCCCATTCTTTGCAAAAAGTCATTTATGTCCCATGTTCTATACTCAAAATCTCAAATACCTTGCATTTATATTCGAAAAATCACCCTGTTCTGATCAATTACACACCTAATAAATATTTTAAGAACAAAATTGTAAGAATTCAAAAAAGTTTATTCTTTTTAGGCCAAATAATGCCCTTACCACACCTATTCCTATGTTCTTACTGTCATAACAGCAATATTTCAGTTATAATTTGGTAATCTCATAGGAATGGGATAATACTACATACAGAATAGTATAGAATTACTGTATACCAACTTTTTTCTTATACACTTTAGTTTGTGATTTCATGCTAAGTTCACAGGGACTAAGTTTTGTGATTTTCTCATGTAAAGAAAGTTGAAAATATAAATAAAATAATAAAAGCTGGTTTAAAGTATTTTCAGAATTCAAAGCTTACTTTAATATTGTCTAGTTTTCTCTGAGCCTCTTGTAAATTGTCAGGAACATCCCTGTCACAATCGGCCAACCATTGTGTGAACTCGCCAGTAAGGAACTGCATGTCACCTTCCAACAAATCCTTATAATCCTGCCACTTTTGTAGAACATCCTGCAGACGATTCTAGTACGAAAAACAATAATTTTGTAAACCTGTTTGTGTTATATAGCATATTGTACATCATTCAGATCTCAAAGGATCTATAACAGAGGTGCTTCGCAAGCGCAGCATGATACGACCGCAGCACTTTGAAATGTGAAAGGTGAACAAAAGACCCTTTGGGTAAGTGTGGACACAGTATTTTGTTAGACACAATAATGTGCTGGACACAGTAATGTGTTGGACACAGTAT
>JARWCS010000004.1:2090074-2104659 GCA_034783895.1 Geukensia demissa
CAGATGAATAATAAAAAAGTTCAAAATTTGAAGATCGGCCAAAATGTATCTTTTCGCAACTTTGACCCAAATTATCTTAAAAACAGTAAGAGATAGCAAAATTATGTTGACATAATACTGGAAGCACTCACTGAGAGGAATCCAATAAAGAAAATCCCATCAAAAGCTGACAAAAAAAAATTATCTCATACCCCTTAAAATGACATTTTTTGGCCGTTTTCAACCCCTTTAAAAAAAAACAAAAAAAAACGTAAACGATACAAAAAATTGCTTGGAGTAACTTTTATTGCTATTTCACAAGGGTTCAAATGGAATAAAACCTCCATCAAAATTGGATGACAATTAAAAAAGTTTCGAAAATTTGGGGTGCGGCCAATTTTCACCCCCTTGTAACTCAATAACAGTTAGAGATAGAGCATGGCAGGAGAAGTCCTCTTGATAAGTTTTTGACAAGGAACACAATGAAAAATAAACATCAAAATCGTATATAAGTTAAAAAAATAACTGAAAAAAATATCAAAAAGCCCCTTTTGGCCACTCATAAAAATGGGGGAGCTGGAACCCCCAAAATCAATCCCACACTATATCTCATATTAGGAATCAATGTGTCAAAATATTAAAAGAATCGGTTCATCCAACCAAAAGATAATTTGTGAAAACCTTTGTGTCCACAGACAGAAGACACCGACAACATCGCCATAACATAATACGACCGCAAAAATTTGCGGTCGTATAAAAAAGATTACAGCAAAATGTAAAGTTTTCAGAACTAATGTGAACTTACTTTATACTTGTCAAGCTGAGTTTTCTTCTCCACCAGTTGTGCTTTGGGTTCTGGTTCCGTGGCCAGTGTATGTTCTGTATCAGCAAGCCACTTTACCAAGCTACCGTAATATTCCTCATAATCGTTCCATCGTTCCTGTACACCTTCTAACATAGTACTACACTCAGATATGGCCTCGTTCAATTTCTCCCATTCATTTGTAAGTTCGGTGACTTGTTGTTCAATAATTCTCTTTCCATCGGAGGAGGTATTGGGAAGTATTTTTTCAGCAAGGTCACAAACACGATTAACTTTCTGTAACCCATCATCCATACTAGCAGTAATTTGCTTAAATAAACAAACCACAAAAATATCATTCAAATTTCAAAACATATATTAATATATTCCATAATGATCACGATTTCTCATCCAATCACACTTTGTGTTAATCTTATGTAAATTCTAACATTAATGTGACCTTTTTATTTTTTGCAAAAGTGTCAAATCTTTGTATTCTGAAATGTTCTAGTTGTTATTATAACATGTAAAGGAATCATCTTTAAAAATCTTGCACCATTATTGGCCACTGGAGATTTTCAATAATAAATGCAAGCATTGATTTATTAATTTACAGTATTCACACCAAGAAACTTACAAGTCTAATGAGAAATATGTAAACTGATCAACAAAAAATTTCGTCAGTTATAAAAGTCATTATCTATAGTGCTTTATTTCTAGTTTTTCATAGGCAGGATCTATTTCAGATAATATCCTACTTGTGCTAAAAACATTAATACCTTAATATCATCCATACGATCCTGGATGGTATTCCAGTCTCCAGAGGTATCATTACAATCCTGAACTCTCTCATCCATAGCAGCCAGCCAATGGGCAGCATCGTCAAAGGCATCATTGTAAGCTTTGTGGTCTTTGGCATTATCATTCAATCGTTGGATCATTCCCTGTGGTACACAAATATCAACAGTTACACTCATTTTATCATTCAAACCTGATATTAATTTTACTCATTTTATCATCCACACACGTTGCTTAAATCAATCTTCTCTCTGTATCTTCCTTCCATAAAACTATCTAATTTTAAACATCCAGCATGAAGCATGCAGGGTAAAACAGAGGCAGCCATGAATCAGGAAATTATGATTAACAAAAACCCAACAGCTTTTTAAAAAAAAGTTATAACTGTAAAACTTAAACACAGTCGTATTTCACAAAATTCTCCAAAATGCATTGATCTGTGTAAGAATTAATCAATTTACATATTTTTTCCAATGTATATTGTGTAAAACTTAATCCCCCAAAGAAAATTTTACACGCCAGCTGTTATGTAAATAAATACCATTTAAATACATATAAAATGGCAAACAAGCAGTGACTACATTAAATTCTGTCATATAAAGTTTTATAAAAAGTAAACATTTCAATATAAATAAGATCTAATATATATCATAAAAGTGACATGTATACTTGAAGAAAGCTTACAACAAATTAAATCAACCATTATCATAAGATGTCAGCGACATGGAATATATTGAGAAAATCCTTCATTTGTACCAGACTTAAATACAAGATAACTAACAAAAAGCAAGTGTTGCATTTTCATTAGATGTTTTCTAAAGAGATTTATTGCTTACAAAATATAAATTATAAAACCTACTTGACCTTACAAAATTCTCAAGTATAACTGTGGTATTTTGTGTCTTCAAAATGAGGGAATTACACAATCATGTAGTAAGTATGCATACACCTGCTAAAATCCATAACAATTAAAACAGTCCACCCTTTCATTATCCCCACATGCACTAAATGAAGACTCCCTAAAAGGTTATCCTTTATTTAACAAAAAAAGACAAATAAACAGCATACCTAACATTATATAAGGTAGAGCAATAAAACAAGACATTCAGTTTGAATAGCTTAATTTTTTTTAAAACATGGAATGAAAATAATGCTTGATCTACACATATTTTACAACCTACCTTAGCAGCAGAGAGAAGACCCTGGTATTTGGTGGTCAACATCATCATGTTATTGGAGACACGTGGGTCTATACTTCTTTGTGATACAGCATCACCTCTCTCCTTCACATGCTCCAGAGATAGCTTCTTCTTCAAAATCTCCTCAAATATGTCCTAAATCAAATTTATTTGAAGATTAATCAGACATGATTTCAACAAAATGTCACAATGCAATAATAAAGGACAAAAAAAAACCTTCCCAACAAAATGGGATATCCAAGATTTTTACAAGAGATTTTACAAGAGAATATGAATGAAATCTACTGAAAATATCTTATTGTTTACTTTTGTCCAAAATGACAAGAAAAAATATAATAAACATAATTTTTAGCACTTCAATTTAACACTGCTTTGTAGTCTATAGGTATAATTACCTTAGTTATTAGTTTTATGGTGCAATTAAAAATCTTTTTATTGTTTAATAACCATAACTTAAAAAAACCCAACTTTATTAACTTTTGTCAAATTTAAATATTTGACAGACACAAAAAATCACAACATTTTTTAAATTCTGCTATAAAAAAAACTTTTGTTTTCATTCTTCAGTTTCAAAATAAAAAAGACAACCTCTCTAATGAGGATCAGCAACAGATTAAATATCCATCTGTTTTAATATTATACAGTGTAAATAATATAGCCCTCTTGGTCCAGGAATTATTGTGCTGACAACAAAACACAGTCAAAATGGCTAACATGAGACCAAACACAGTATTTATAATAGGGCAACAAAAATTAACAAATCACAGCAAATATCAAAAAACAGCAAAATTAGACGATCTAGACAATCTTGCAGATCACTGATAAACATGAAGAGGTAAGAGCAGTATTGTCTTACGCATACACGATTATTTATTTGGGGCAATTTAGAGCTTTTCACAAGGAGTGGTATTCCACCCTTATTGAAGGCCTTGTGGAGACCTCTAGATTAGTAAATTCCTCTTTTTTTCTCATTGTTAGAGTGCAGTCTTTGGGACATTTACCCCATACCTTTTCATTTTCATATGAAGAAAGGTCTTTTCTATGACCTTGCAGTAAATAATGACAATTTCGGCTCCATGAGTTCCTAATGATGGATAATCTTGAAAGGCACTTTCTGCTAGAAAAATTGTAAGGAATACATAATAGACGCCTTTTCTATGACCTTGCAATAAATAATGACAATTTTGGCCCCTACAGTTCCTTATGATGGTTAATCTTGAAAGGTACTTTCAGCCAGAAAAATTGAAAGGAGTAAATAAAATTGGATCAAAAATATACACCATGGTAGATGTTTGTAATATACTATTTGGATGCTATCTCAACAACAACCATATCACATCTCCTATTTCTATATTATACATTTGGGAGAAAACTTGTTGTCTTTCTGGTATTTATTCCATATAATTCCTTATATATTCCATGATAGCATCTATTCCCTATTCTGATATTTTTGTGTAATAAAAGTTACTTGATTTGCTCTTGTTCATTTCATGAGAGATTATTCAAACATACCTCTCCTTGATTCAACTGCTTCTGTTTCTGTGGTAAATCTGGTTTGCTTTCATGGAGATCTTTGATACATATCTCCATCTTTCCCATCCACTGGTGAAATCTTTCAAACTCATCATCCATTTCCATCCAATTTCCAATACATCTCTCCAGATTTCCTTCCATTTCACTGACAGAGGAAGAGAATGTGTTCCAATCGTCCTTCAGATTTTGTATCTCTTTGTGGATAGCTTCTTGTCCTCGTGGAGCTGTAGACATACAAACTCTCTCTCCTAATTGTGTAGCATTATTAACCATATCTTGACCTTGTCTCATCTCACCCTTAAAGTCCTGTCAACATAAATGTTAAACTTAAAACTATGCTAAATTCTCTCCTCTCATCACATGGTTAAACAGAAAGTATAACTAATTTCATAAAAAAAATTGTAACACTAAATAGCTTAGAACAAGCAAATGGCTCAAATTGAAAAAAAGAATAAAGCTCTGTCTTGTATCTTATATATCAATTTATAAAAATTCATTTTTAAGAGACTAAGTAATGTACTGCAACTTAAATCTAACATTCTAAATTAGAAAGATTACTCACAATTTAATTGGAATGCTAATTACTTGTGAGATGATTCAGCTGACCACAAGAAAAAGCGTAAATAGCTTACAAGTAGCTAAATTCCAGGATATAAAATAAGAATTGTAATGGACTATTACAGACATCCAATATTAGAAATCCACTAAATTATCCCTAGAAACTATCTGCTTTAAAATTGAAAAAAATATTTTATTGAACAGTTTACCTTAAGTTGCTGCAGTCTGTCCTGGAGTGCTTGTCTGTCCCCTGTGTAATCACTCAACCGTTGAAGTCGGTGTCGGTTATTGGCTAACCAATCAAGACAACCAATATAGGCTTTTCTGTATTCTTCATGACCTCTGACAATGTCATCAAGACGAGAAGTCATGTCCTAAATAGAAAGCTCATTATAGTCTATATAGTTGAGAAATAAACTTATATTTAGAGAAGGATTGATGAGAAATCTTCAAAAAGTTAAGTGACATTAAAATTAAAAGATGCTTTACTATCCACTTGTAGAAAAAATTTCTAAATGTTAAATATAATCAATGTTTTCTGATACACATTGTAAAAAGCATTGAAAAACAGAGAAGATTTCAATTATTCTACATAGTTTACAAAATGTAAACATATTCAGTAAACTAACCTACTAAAACCTTCTTTTAATTTGATGTTTTTTGTGTTTGCATTTGAGAAATAATTTTCATCCATATACTGATTAAAGAAGTTGACTTAATATATATTATACCTTTGAAGAATCATGAAGTTGTTGGTATCGACTATTGAGTTCTCGGACCAGTGCAATAGGACGACTGTCCTTTAGGTTGGATGCTTTGTCCTCTAGTTTATTAAGAGCATCTCTATGGGCTAAAATGTCTGCTTGAATAGCCTGAAAATATATACATAATAATAGAGATGTCTCCTACTAAATGAACTCTATGTTGCTCTAAAGTGGAATAACTTAGTTTATTTCTAGAGTAAAATACTGAGTTTTATTTTACAGGAAATTCTTAAAAATTCACTGCTTTAAATGTAATAATTTGACTAAATTTCCTGTAATCAAAGTTAATTCTAAAATAAAGCTCAGTATATTGTAACCATGTTGTTTCTTTTTCAATCATGGGAAATAGAAAAAAAATTTCTTGTAAAAAAATCAACTTACTTTAAACTTTTCCAGACTAGATCTCTTTTCAGGCAGATCAACACGAGCCTCTGGGTCAGTTCTCAATTTGTTTTCTAGTTCCATTATCCAGCCAAGGAGTTGATCATATGATCTATCAAAGTCTCCCCACTGTGACAAAGCTGACTCAAGTCCACGCTTTGCTTGTGACACATCAGTTAGTAAGTTCTCATACTGTGTCTTGGCTTTCTCAGTCTCCTGTTTAATAATCTGACAACCTCGTGGACTAGTATTTGGCAGGGTTCTCTCTGAACACTCCAGTAATGTTCTCAGTAAATTATGACCTTGATCCATTGCTGCCTGGAGTTCCTGTAGAAACAAACAAGACCTGTAGTCACCTGATTATAAATGTTCCCATTATTTCACATATAATCTGTACTTTTCTTCATCTGGTGAACATTTCACAAAAAGACTTACGACAGATGACTACTTGTATTTCCTGTTTAATAAACATTAGTTACAATCACTTGTAGTACTAACAATCTTTTGCGAAACTGTCCCCTTGTTCTCAGATACTAGACTTTTGAAAATTGATGTGTAATGGAACAAAACAAATATATATATTCTGCACTTAAAAGTCACTATCATATCCACACATCTAGTATGAGAGATTATTCTGAGGAAATGCAGATCAATCACAAAAGATTTAAAGAGAACAAAATGAAATCTGACAACTTGCAACAAACTGGAAGGCAAAACTTTTTTAATAACTGTTTTTCGAAAATCATATTAGTTATTTACCATAATTTGATTGAGTTTACTGCCAACATCATCTTTAGTACCAGAAGAATCATGAACACTGCCTAGTTTCTGTTTGGTATCTGTGAGCCACTCCTCAAAGTCTGTATAGGCCTGTTTATAGCCGGCATGGTTATCGCAGTGCAGTTCTAGGTTCTTTACAATGTCCTACAAAATCATATTCACAGAATTAAGCAATCTGTTTATGTATTACTTGGGATATTAAATTCAAATAAAAATGTACCCTAGTACATGTATTTAGACTTCAATTTTAAAGGAGAGTTTCTAGTAGGGTTGGTGTTTTGTCTATCATTTGTACATCATAAAAACCTTAGTATAATATTATCTAAAACTGTTTCTTAAACAGAAAATAAAATGCTCTCATAACTTTATTTTTGAGACCAAAAATGGTCCACATCTAACTTTTTCCCTTTGACTGATTACTCTGCCAGTTCAGCTGTTTCCATTTGTAGTTACAGATTTAAAATACAGGTACTAAAAATAGAAATGGAGAAAATGAATCTTACCTTGGACATAGCAACAACTCCTTGGTACCTAGTGGTCAGTGTTGTAATGGCATGAGAAGTTTTTGCATCAGCATTGGTAGCAAGCAGAGCCTGAGCCTTTTCATTCACTCTGTCCAATGTTCCTTGCTGAGTAAGGACTTCATCCATGTAGTTCTACAAAGGTCCAATCATTTTAATAATTAGTACAGATTTATTATAAGCAGTTCAGGTTATGATACATTTATTTTAATATTTCCTTTCAAAAAAGTCTGGAAAACAGTAACTGAGTTAAAAAAAATAAGCACAACAAATATTGATGTTTAAAACAGAAGGAGAGGTTTGTAGAAATGTTTGTTTGTTTGTTTGATTGGGGTTTAACGCAACTTTCAACAATATTTCAGTCATATCGCGGCAGTCAGTTTTACTGGTGGAGGAAGCTGGAGTACCCGGAGAGAACCACCGACCTTGGGCAGCACATTTCAAATGAAAATCAGTTTTCTAAATTATCATAATTCAATATTTATCAAGAAAAACAGGTCATATGTACTTAAAAATGTAACAACACCTGTTGGAAACTGACATGGGATTAATCTGATCTATAGTCTTGTGACTTGGCTACTTCCCAACTTAACCATGTACCATGATATGCATGGAAAGTTTAACCTTTCTTCTTTAAGATCAGATATCTATTAAAAACCCAAGAAAATCAATATACCAGGCAATGTAAACTTTAAATAAAGTTGGGACCAAACTTTTGCAAATGGCCATAATACAAATGAATATACATTTTACAAATAATCATATTAAGCATGTTAAATTCCTCCAAACACACTGTAATGACCATATAGTTTATATGAAAAATTGCTCCACTTGTGTAGTCTGTAACGATAAAAGACTAAATATTTGGGCAGCATCAAAATTTTTTTAAAAAGGTTGGTTCAGTGGGTAGAAATGAAATATATGTTTTAAATCTAATAATTTTAATGAATAAAACTTGGTAATTTCTCACACAAAATAAGTGGAGTTTAAAATGAAAAAAAAAATTACTTATTTCTGCAAAGTTAAAAGTTAAAACATTTGCACAATTGTTGACAGATTTTTAATTTATGAAAAATTGTTTTACAGGAGACCTCCCTACAATTGATGGAGAAATATCATACCTCCGTGCTTGTCATTCAGCAGATTATTCCCCTTGTTCCTGGAGTTACAGTGTACCTGTGATGAAATGTGGTAGTGAGGAGATTATGTATCTTCGAAATGATGACATGTGTGAGAGGACCTATTGTCTAGGTATTTTAGAATATATCAGGATTGATGATATATTTTTACAGGTTGTACAATGTCAATATCGCTCATTTCTTAAATTTGAAAAATACCTTGTTTGATAAAAATATTGTTAACCATGCTAAATCATAGTGAAACCTTTCTTGCTAATTATCACAAGAATAAGCACTAACAAAAGCTGACTTTGTTGCACCATACAGTGAATAGAGGAGTGATATAAGCTCACCGTTTTTCCCAAGTGCACTGACATCATTCATGTGGATATTTCTTCCTCTGTCAAAATCTTACCATATGTGTGCATATTTCTGTGAAATAAAAAAGAAACCTGTTAAAAGTCATTACTGAATTCAATATTATCGATGAACATTAAAATAAGAGCTTATTAATAAAGATCCCGTTTTTTTTTGTGCAATCCAGAAGCATTTAGGATGTGGTCACACATTTATTTGGGGTGTCAGGAGCTTGTGACCAGTGAAAAGGAATCAATTTAGTTATAACATATGAGATACAGAAAAAAATCACATTGTACAAAAAAAATAGATAAAATGCACCAATCATTAGAAAAATTTCAGTATTTGATTTATAACTGTGACTGCATTTAGATTTCCTTCTTATTATTTGAACACAGCAACTTCAAGTTAATGTATTTTATTTTTATAAATACTGTCAACATGGTATATTTTTGCATGAACTTAACTTCTTTATATATATATCTTTATATGGTGAACCTCTGTTAGTATCAATGACAAAAACTTGGATACTGATACATCCTTGTAAAGCATGATTTTTATCCACACCACATCTGTCTTTGGTAATCAACATCAATAATGGATTTTTTATAAACTGATCATTGTACGTTTGTAGTCCATGATGGAATCTGACACAATGTTGATTTTCTTGGTCAAAGATTACATATTTTTTATAAGTTGATGGTATGTCATGCTTTGTGTTGCCTTTGTTTCTGCAAAACACAAAAATTCCAAATTATCAAGTTAAAAAACTGACATTTCTTTACTTCTGGTTTCAACTGACCGTCACTTTTCCATTATAAAATAAATGTTCCCTCTTTTAGAACTTTTAAGCCACTTTTTAATTTTGCTGTTTTTCAAATATTTTAAGAAGTCATAACTCTTAAAGTAACTGGGGTGCTCCATACTGGCATTTTAGAACTTATCCATAATGATATCTGTATTTTTACTTCTGATATAATTGAGTACCTCTTATAAATTCTCATCTTTCTGAATTATAGAGTCAAGGAATACAACTAATTCCTCCTCCTGGGACTACCCATGTCACAATCACCAAGTTGTACCCAGTAGTTTTGAAAGAACAGTAGATCATATCCTTCAACCAGGAGAGTATGAGACATGTGACAGTACATATTATAACCACTATGGTTACCATGGGTACTCTAATGGGGAGATCAGCAGTGATAATTGGTACAGATTTGAGAACTATGAGAATGTCCTGAATCGACCTCCAGAACAATTGAGTTGTGGATCCCTATATCCAATCTGGTTTGACGGTATGTATAAAATGTAAACCTTTGTTCCAGTAAAATGTTTATATTTTTAGCAAGTTTAGTTATTGTTGTACATGTATGTATGTGACACAGACCAACTGAACCTTATCATTTAAAATGTGGACAGAGTTCAATGATGCCATCATTTATTAACTGCAGAAGATATTGATGCAGACTTCAATCCTTAGAAAAGAAAAGAAGAAAACATAATAATACAAGTTTACCAATGTTGAATAAATACGATGAATTTTAGTATGCTATATGTATATTTCCAAGAGTAACCTCTCATAAGTAGCATTAGAATCAAAACATAGAAAGTCAAAGGTCCATACATAGCAAAAGAATTACTCAAATCAAAACAAATCGAAATAGGAAGCCAAATCTGAGGGCAGCAACTTGCAGCTGTTTTTAAAAATATTCATGCGAAAATGGCTATTTTGCTAGAACCATCCTTTTCCAATTCAACAATGAATTGACCACTTCTCTGATTGTCGTAAACCTGGTTTAGAGTTAAAGGATTCCATGACAGGAGTTGTGCAAAGGACAGAGGAGGTTTACCCTTCCGCAGCACCTGATCCCACTCCTGTTTTGTAAAGGATTTCGTGGAGTCCTAGCCTTTGTTCTTTTTGTCTTTTGGTTTGTTTTGAGTTTGTCTTGTCTCTTTTGACTCTGCAATTTTGATCTTTTTGTATAAGTATTCTACACTTGACTTAAAAATGAAAATTATGGTACCTACCCATGTCTCACAGAAATGTCTGTCAGATAAGCAATGATTCTGCTTAATTTTCAGTTTATGTGACACATAAGGGTCTGTAAGCTGAGAAATTATTCTGATAAATTTGCTCCCTCCCCTTTAGGTACCTACCCCACAGAATATACTGAGATATCAAACAGAGTTTCTAAGGTGGGAAATAATTCTGTTTTTTCCCTTTAAGTGCTTTCCCCAAAGAGTATGGCAAGATGTCACACATGAGGGTCTGTAAGGTGGGAAATGATTCTGTTTTATTTCCCCTTTAGGTACTTACCCTACAGAGTATGGTGAGATGTCGCACATGAGGGTCTGTAAGGTGGGAAATGATTCAAATTGTGAACACAATTGGGACTCCTATGTCATGCGATGTGATGGATACAATGTTGCCCATCTGACACCATACTTCCCAGGATGTGGCAAATATTGTACAGGTAAGAAATTAGTATATATTGTTCAGTGACAAAGATTTATTAAAATGGGAAAGTAAAGAGAGTGTTGGTTCCTAAAATGGAAACACATGGGAAATAAATACCGAAAAATGTTGAATAGAAAATTCCAAAAAAAAACTTTCAACACAAATCACAGAAATAAGGTTAATGTTTCAGAACAGATATTTAAAAATCATTCCTCTAAGACCTTGAAGTCATTACAATGCCTTAATTGTTTTTGTTATGTAAATGCTTACTAGATATGTTAGATTTCCCGAATGTCAACTTTAAAAAACTGTTATTGAAGAATATTAAATATGATGGATAACTCTTGGACTGGAACAAGCTCTTATTACATAATAACTATCTTGGATGGATCCGAATTTCATCCAGTTCATTTCAAAATTGCACAGAACATAGGTCAGTTATAAAAAAAATTATATATCTGGCCTCATAACAAAATGAGGAAACCACTATAACCTAAAGGTGCACCACTTTATCATTATTTAATATTTATTCCAATACAAATAGATTAATGGGTTCAATTCCTTTTTTATAAAAAATAAATTGCTATGCTGAGGAATTGATCAATATTTTGAGAAAATGAGCAATTAACAAATGACTAAATCAAGTGGTGGATGGAAGAATATGACTGAAGAAGTGACCCAATAAAGTTGCATTGGTATACTATTGAAATATTTTCATAAATAAAATGTGTTAATATTATGCTCTTACAGACTCAGGAGTGGAAAGAACTTCTAAATATGTAATTTACTTTCATTGACAATTGAAGCTTGTTATTCCCTGCGGTTGCAAAGAGATGTGGTAGCACTCTAGCAGGTCTTCCTATCTCACACTAACACTATTATGTAGACTTTGACTTCAACATCCTTTTATGAATTCAGATCATACTTGATATAAAGGTAATCATTATGAAACCCATGTACCCTGTTGAATTTCAGTGTTATAAGTCAAAGGTTAAGATCACCCAGGCGATTTGTTACCATACATGACAAAAGAATGTCTTGCTTTGCACTGCTGTTGTTGAATTTTGAATTTTTTATAGAGATTTCTGTATTATTGCTTTTTAAACTCTACTTTCAAACAATATTTTCATTTTTATTGCATTTTTTTACAGAACCACAGGAGAACCCATGTAACAACTATACTATGATAGAGTATGACTCCACCAGACACATGGACTACTACAATTACTGGGGAGGTTCCAGTTGTGATTACTATTCCAAAGGATGGTACAGATTTGATGGAGACTATGGACCAGCCATGAGTCCAGTGGGTTATGGACAGTGTGGGTCTAGTGAACCCGTCTGGATGAGAGGTAAGAAACATAAGTTCTATAAATCAGTGATAGATATGAACCAGCAGTCAGTCTATTTGAGTATTGACAAGTGGGTCTAGTAGGCCAATCTGGATGAATTGTAAGATACAATTGTTCTATAGACCAGTTAAAGATATGAACCAGCCATGAGTCCAGTGGAAGTTGGACATTGTAGGTCAAGTGAACCCATCTAGATAGAAGGTAAGATACATTTTTTCTAAAGACTAATTAGAGGTATGAACCAGTCATGAGCTCAGTAAGACCTGGACAATGTTGGTCTAGTGAACCCATCTGGATAAAAGGTAAGAAACATTTGTCTTATGGACTAATAAAGGTTATGAACCAGCCATGAATCAAGTGTGTTATGGAGAGTGGGTCTAGTGCACCAATCTGGATGGATGTTCTATAAGCCAGTTCAATTTTTAATGGAAAAGCAGTTTCTCCTTCTGGTTAAGGACAATGTGGGTTCGTCTGGATGTTTGTTTTGTCTTTGGATTCTCCAATATAGTCATTTACCAAACAGGGTTCCCACATAACAAAGGAATCAGAAACAGTTAGGAATTTTATTGAGCTTGTTTGTGTTTTGGAATTATCTCTTATTTCAAAATACCAAGAATAAGTCATGAATTGTGCATTAACAGAATTAGTGGGATATGTAAACAATTTGTTTAATTAACTTAAGGGGTTTTGTTTCTACATTAATACAATTGCCTGTATTTGGCCTAAACCATTTAATATTGATGAGTTTGTGCCAATAAAGTATTTAGTTTTTAGTATTGACTACAAGCAAGCAGTCTGTAAAATTAAGATGGTTTTTTCACATCATGTAACAATTCTTCAGTGTTCAATATTGACATTGATGAAATTTCACTTAATCAAGTCGCAAGTTTCCAAATCTTACCTTTAACAGAGTTTCTGTAGGAAGAAAGTGTGGGAACCCTGACCAAAGGAATGATTGGAGCTTTATGCAAGTTTGATATTTATCTCTCTTGCTTGAGGTTTTTCTGGTTTGATATATAAACAGATTTATTGACAGAAGTTTCTCTTATTTCACATACACTAAAGCGAAACGGATATTGGCATTCATATACTGTAAATTTGTAAATTAGGAAATTATTGCATGCATTTATTATTGCAGAAATGCGAGTTTTAATTATTGCGTTTCGAACCCTGTGGCAATTTTCGCAATAATGAAAACATCACAATAATTTCTGAATTTACAGTTATTGATTACAGGAATTTTTAAAGGGTTGTTTGAATACTGATGTTGTTATTTCAGGGTCATTACCAGTTACAGATGGAGAGATATCTTATGTGAAGGCCTGTCAGGGATCTGATTCTGGATCACCGTGCTCCTCTTCTTGGACTGTTCCTGTAAAGAAATGTGGATCCTTTAACATTATGTACCTAAACTCACATGGAATGTGTGGCAGATATTGTTTAGGTATATTTAACATATACATGTACCTAAATTTTAAATGAATATGTGGCTGATATTGTCTAGATATTTATAGGTATCTATAATATGTGGTATAGGTATGGTGGGGGAAATTATGTCCAGAGGGAGACAATTTTAATGTTGAAGACATAATTTTTTTACAAAGTACTAAAGGGTATTCAACATAACTTTACTTTAGTCCCAAATTGGAATATCCTTAGTAAAGTTTAATCATATACCAGAAAAGTGAAAATCTTCTTTTAAAATCAAAATGATTTCAGCAGGTAATAGGAATATTATGACGCCTCAGTAAGATTGACTTTTTGGTTTTTTGGGGTTTTTTTTAACACCCTATGCCTCCTTTAAATGATTTGAAAAGTAAAAAGATGCTAGATTTTTGTGCCTTTTTTTAATCTAAGCTTGATTTGACTTTTGCAAACCTTATTAATTAATGTTTAATTTCCTTATTACAGAAGCACAGAATACAACCTGGGAGAGAAGATGGACAACTCCATGCTATTCCTACCAACACATCTCCAGTAACATC
>JARWCS010000004.1:2110941-2124288 GCA_034783895.1 Geukensia demissa
ATTTAAGATGACGTGTCAATGGACAATTTTTGTTGGTTTTGTAAAAAGAACGATGGTTGTTCCATCTTAAATTAAATATAGTTTTTGTTTCTCCAACGTACTGTATTTTGTATATATCACATGTCAAAATGTATATGCAGTTGCTTGTCTTGCAATTTGTTTGTGTAAAAATTGTGTATTTTTGACTGGTTGCTGTGCTTTGGAATTTGCACTCTGCATACGCAGTTTTTCCTCTTGCATGGCGTGTAATCCTACCATACTTACACATATATATATACTTACACTGAAGTGTTCAGCTTGTTGCATTTTACTAGGAAGATCAGACTTTAAGTTGCCTTCATTCCTAACTTTGGCCTCCATGTCCTTGATCCATTGAGAGAGACCATCATATTTCTTCTCATAACCAACCCACTGATCTACTGAACCCTCCAGTTTATTCCTAAAAGATTCAGAGAAAAGTTTGAAGTAAAAGATATTTTAAAGGAATTAGAGCAATAACTACTGTAAATTAAAAAAAAATACTATTAAAAATGTGACAGAATGAGAACTCCAATAATTAAATCTTCACTTTAAACTTTACATATAATTATAATATCTCATGGAAACAAACAATAAACTTCATAAGAGGTCAACTTACTGTGTTTGCTGTAGTTGTTTGATTAAATCCTGGAATTCTTTATCAGCCAGTTTTCTCTGTTTCTCTAGTTCAGCCTGTCGGTCTTTTGGCAGAATAGCCTTCAGTGTGTCAAATTTGGCTGCTGCGAGGTCTTTCTTTTGTTCTCCATCCTTTAATCCAGCAATCAAATCCTAAAGAAAAAAATAAATGTAAAGGGGAATTATTTATTTCTATCAATTTGGTAGGTTAGACTTCTGATATATTGCCAGCAACGAACCTGTGTTGTGTAACATGGATGAAACTTTGATACTTTTTAATCAATTTAAACCATTAACTAAAACTGATTATATAAGTACAAATTCAAATTATTGGTAAGTTGAGTTTCATTTATGATCATACAAACATCAAAAAGAGCTTAAAAATTTGAATGTAAATACCTATGAAGTGTTTGAAACATCAATCTGCCTTGAAGAATAACTGAAGAGTTCTGTTTAACTATATCCTATACCAACCTTAATTGTGGCAAGTTTTCCTTCCACACTGTATCGATCACCAGATATATCCCCACACCATGCCAACTTCTCCTTGGCAGCGTTAATCCACCTCTGTTCCTGTAGTTGGGCGTCTTGACAATGCTGTTCCAGAGTACTCTCCAACATGTCTGCAATCTTGTCCCCACGGTTCGCCACTGTGTCAAACTTCTTACCCAATACAACAGCATCCTTGGCCAGATTACTTGTCTCTGCTGATGGATATTTGTTTTGAAGGGCTGCAGTTTTATCTTGGAGAGCTTGAACATTTCTCTCATGTGTTTCAAGCTCTTTTTGTAGTTCCTGTAATATCATAAAATGTTTGTTTGTATGCAATATCAAGTCACCGTGTGCTCATATCTTAAGTAAATTGTTTCAAGCTCTTTTTGTAGTTCCTGTAATATCATAAAATGTTTGTTTGTATTCAATATCAAGTCACTGTGTGCTCATATTTTAAGTAAATTTTTATTTATTTTGAAACAAAAATCTTTACCTGAATACTTGTACTCCAGTAATCCATAAACTTTGAATTATTTCCCATTTATATGAAATTGTGAAAAGTATTGATATTTATTCTGCCTTTGTGATCGAGCCAAGGCTGTCAAATTTAACTTAATTATATTTGGGACAGAAAACACACTTTCAAAGTGATGTTTTCACCCTAATTCTTATAAAACTGACATGTCACACTTGTACTAGTATAGTTCAATTTACCATGGAAAGATTGGTTACTTCAAAATTAGCTTTGTATCTTTAGGTAAACATCAAACTGACATAGTTTCTAAGAGTTCAAGATGGAAGACAAAATGGTTAAATGCTGGTTTAACTGGTTTGATGGCACATTAATATTTAATGAATGTTAACACTCCACAGTTGGATTCCTTATACTAATGGAATAGTTCTCATACATATTTTAAGAATTCAAATATCTTTACCTTAGTGGTCTGTAATCTCCTGACTAAGTCATCATCAGTTCCTGATACGTCGTCACATTTAGCAAGTTTATCTTTGATTCTATTTATAGCATCAGTCTCTTCTTCAATAGCTCTCTGGAGGTTCTGCCTCTCATCAGAAAAGTTTGCCATGATAGACTCTAATTTTCCTGCCATGGTGGATGATTTTTCGAATTTTTCCTGAATCTCATCCTGGGATTGTGTCAATTCTGGGATTGGTCTCCCTTTGTTTAGTTCCTGTAAGTCCTGAATTTTCTGCTGTACCTCATTAATGACATCAGCATAATAGGGAGCCTCTTCCTGTAGATTGAGAAATTACATATGATGTGATTTAAAACAAGATCAAATATTCAATGGTTTAAGTTTCCTTAAATGTCTTAATTGAGAATTTTAACTGAAAAAGCATCTATCAGAAATTTAACTTTGAATATTAGGGAAAAGGTTGTTTGATATGATCTGATACATCATTTTTATTTTAATTGGACATTTTCAAATCAACTTTAATTAAGCATATATTTACATACAATTCCTACACTTTTCCTACATTGCAGATACCTTGTATTTCATCAAGCATGATTCCACACTGACAGCATCATCAAAGTGAGTCAGACTGTCAGCCAGTTTAGTATTGATGGTGTTCATCCAAGATTCTAGCTCTTCCTTGCCAGACATAACCTGATCCCAACAAATTAACTGGGCTTCAAGGTTTTCCTTATGTTGTTCTATTTCCTGAAGTTGTAAAAACAATACCTTAAAATTTGAATTTAAGCAATAACAGCTTGCAAACAGCTGTACCATCAGTTTTCCGGTCATAAAAAACAACCTAATCATCAACATGCCTATGATGTAGATTTAAATGAAGTTAATAGTACATACTTAATAACTGCGCACAAAGTCTATAGCGGTACCTATTGTCGTAAGTGCTGGACTGTTCACCTGGATTGCTAAACTAATAACCAACCCGTGTTTCACCCAGACAGAGTAATTAGTCAACATTAAAATGAAATCACATGGTACAAAGGGTAAATTATGATTGGTTGAAAATATAATAGGTGTAATAAAGTAAACTAGTAAATATATTTTACAAACATCTGCTTCTTTATGTGAATAAATTTTCCACAAATAGGGTAACACGACTTACTGAGTTTGCTGTTTCCCATTTGAGGTTGACTTCGTCAAGGTCACGTTCAAGGACAGCCACATCAAAGTTAGGAATGTTCTTTAGTTCCTCTAACAACTGTAGCCCTTTGTTGTTCATCTGGTCCAGTTGTGACTGGTTAGCATGAAGCTCAAACTCCGCATTCTTATAAGTTAAAACGAAAATACATTCATGACATATACATACCAGGGTACATAAAAAAAAAAAAAACCTGGTGATTGCCATAACACCCAAATTCAGCATTCTTATAAGTAATACAAAAATACTTTTACATCAAAATCTGGCTCAAAACTCTGCATTCTTATTAAGTAATATAGCTATATCAATTACAAATTCACCAATACTTTGATACAGAAAGCACATTAAAATTATTTTGATTATTTTTTTGTTTGTTATTCTAATACCCAGTTCATAAACAGAAAGATAACTTTCACTGCAAGCAAATTCTCCAAATGTGTTTGCAAAATTTTTATTCACATCCTATAATCAGGACCAACTTCTGACATGTGTGCAAGATGTCATGACATCTTTAAAATCCTACAGAAATTATCAAATATGGACATTGACCACTTTATCCATAAAATTTAATCCTTATTCAAAATTATGTTGCTGGCTAAACAAATCAGTTGTTCTCAAGGGCTTTGATCAATCACAACAACTTTGGAAACATCGTTGATTATATTGTCTACAATACATCTGATCCCAGATGAGTAATTTATTTAAAAACCTATTGCTAAACAAACCTTGTGCTGATCTAGTGCTTTCTTGACCTGGTCTGGTGAAGTAAAGGCCATTTCCTGTTGAACTTGTGGGTCTACCTCTTCCAGGACACGACCAACGTTCTGTTTATTGTCATTGTACTGTTGCCAGAGGTTGGCTACAGCACTGTAGGTCTGGTGTTTGTCTGCCAACAGTGACTGTACCTGGTCCCAGGCCTCATTAACTTGTCTAAGGGAACCAGTAGCATTCCCTCCCTTTGTAGTGTCAGCCTGCTGCAGTTGTCTACCTAATTCTCGCAGCTGCTCATATTCTGGATTCATAGCAAATATATCATCTCTGGCCTCCTGTATAAAGAATAAATATATAGTTGAATGTCCAAAGAATCCATCTTGAGGAGAACTAAAAAAATAAATTCAGAATTAAATAGAAAGCAACCCACAAAAATAAAATCACTTCAGCATTAAAAATAAGATTTACTTACAATATTTCAACACCAATAAATTTAATAAATATTTTCAATTTTCAAAATTAATATCTGTGAAAAATGTTTAGTTTGTGACAAAGAAAAAAACCCATCAACATCAAGAAGGTCAGAAGTTTCCAAAACATATTGGAGTGATATAATAATTTACATACCTCTACTTCATTGATGAGTTCTTTAATTCCTTGTAATGAGGAGGAATCGACGGCACTATTCTGTATCTTCTCACCCACAGCTTGTAATTTGGTCAGTAAATTGTCCTTTCTTTTGTCAAAGTCGTCCCATAACTGAGACAATTCTACAAGGTGACCTTCTTTCTGTTTAGCATTAGTGGAAACAGAATCACACATGTTATCCAAAGCCTGAAGCTCGGTACCAAAATGTAAGGTTCTCTGAGTAGCTCTGTCTTTAATAACAAGCTGAGCTGTCCCCATTAAATCATCTAACTGATCCTTCTTACGGTTCCAGGGAGCCATACTTTTACGTAAAGCTTCAACCTCTTTATTAATTTTAGCCACTTCTTCCTCACTAATATCAGGTGCTTGGAGTTTTTGTTGTAATATTTTTAGTTTTGCCTTGATATCCTTTTGGTCCCCAACATAATTTGTCCATTCTTCACACAAGTCCTCTCTGTTTTTGATTAAATCCTCAACTTTGCTGTATCCAGCCATCAAACGATCAAATCTGTCCCTCAATATGGCTGCTTCCTCCTCACTACAATTCTGTATTAGGTCTTTAAATTCTTGTGTCAAAGCATTGAACATGGGCTCATGTGCCTCACATTCAGCTTTCAATTCCTGAAATTTAATGTGAATGCTTAAAGTTTATGAATTTATAGCCAAAGTAAAACAGATAAAACTCAGTCTTCTTATTCTGTTTTCTAATAAGAAAAAAAAAACTTTACTGATTTAAAAAATTTAGCCTTAAAACACCTCTAAATAAATGAGCTATTACATGTACTTCCAATTACATTTTGGACTAATATAATTATATGATTAAATTAACTGCAGGAGCTTTACAAAAGTCTTTAAATCCTAACTGCATTTCAATTTCTATTTCTGATATGTTTCTTATTATATACACTAAATTGTTCCAAATCTGTCATATTGAAAAGATTTAATTTTAAAAAAGCCATTAAGATACTCAAGGAAAGTATTTCCTGTTTATTTTATAACATCATTCTGTTTGATAAATGAATTGTCCAGAAACATCTTTAACATCTTAAGTCAAAAGATGTTTTTGGTTAAGTGTGTGGACTTAATTTCATACACAGAAAACAAATTAAAATTCAAACAAAATGTAATACAACACAATGTAGAATGGCTTACCCTAAGTTTGGCCTGCTGTTCTGGAACTTCATCAGCATAGATTTCATTTCCAGTATCAAGTTTACGCTGGGACTTTTTCATCCATTTCTCAAAGTCTTGTAGTTGTCCATAAAAATCTTGACGATGTCTGACTGCGGCGGCAACCATGTTTTGCCTCTCTGCTGCATCTTCAGCTGTTTTACTGAATGCTGATTTAACAGCATCCATCTTGGATTTAAGAGCTTCTACACCTTCTGGTGATGCGTGTTTCTTTACTTGTTCAAACTGTTTTTCTAAAGCTTTGAGGTGAGGTTGGTGACTTCGTATTTCTTCTTGTAATGTCTGAAACAATATAAGAAATAAGCATTTGATTATTAACTACTTTTTTACAAAAAACTTTAAAATCTAATGCAAATTAACAGCAAACAGGTAGAGCTCTACGGCCCAAATTGGCCTCTTAAACTGAAGTTAGTATGATGGTCTTATACATTGGCAAATGACGTATTGTAGAATTTTAATGTAATATATCAAATTTTTTGTTAAAATATCATGTTGGAAATTTCCTCAACAAATAAATGCTTCAAATAAGGCAAAGTCACAAGAAATTGACAATAACCTTAATAATGATAATTATTATAACCATGGCATATTTTATTACATCACAGAAATCACTTTTTATTCAAACATGATCCTATATGGGCATAAGGCCCCATTTCTTTTGAACTTGGAATAAAATTCATACAATTGAATACACGATAAACAGATATGTGTAGTCGAATGGTAAGACTCTTATTTTGCTCATTCACATTAAAATGCACATTCCATTAAAACAAATTTTCAACTAAATAAGTCTACAATGATACTGACCTTTCCGATGGCCAGTTCATGTTCCAGGACTTGAACATCTGTGGACTGTAAGTTAGGTTCCTCTGCCAGTCGTCCTTGTAACTTGTCCAAGACTTCATCAAAGTTACTGACTTCCTGGTCATAAGCAGCCCAGGCGCCGTACATCTTTTCCACCTTATGGCTACGGTCCTCAGATGAAGTTATGATGTCATTCCATCGTCTTTGTAAAGCCTCCATTTCACTGGGTACATTAGGATGGTCCATCAGGTATCCTGCTTCAGTATTCAGTTTCTCAAAAATCGGGAATTGTTCCTCGCATTCTTTGACAAATGACTGTTAAAAATAGTACAAATGGCTATTATTCAAAAAAGTAAACTAAAAAAAAAAGCACACAATAAACTTAAAGAGAATATTTTCCTCCTTGTCTGTTCTTATTATTCAATACTCAAAAATTTACCTGGTCGCATACAAAAATATATGAAAGGAACAACAAAATCTAGTTTATGCAGTACAAGTTGTTCGGAATTTTCAAGATTACTTAACAACCCCCAAAAAATTCAATATAAATTTTATGCCTTCACAGCAAAGGAACAAATTTTCTTAAAGATTCAATTTTGCATACCTGATGAAGGTCATAAAGGTCCTTTGCTTCCTCTAGAGAGGAACATTTAGGGAGTTCAGTAGCACAATACTTCTGAGCTTTCTCTATCCATGGCAACAGTTGTTGTGACAAGTTCTGGTACATCTGCCAGTGAGCTACACTGCCTGTCAAAGCTGAGCTCCTGTCCTTGGCTCGAGAACACAGATTCTCCCACTGACGCCGCACAGAGGCCAGTTTTTTCTTGAGAGCAGCAGTCTCTCGTGATCTAAAGTTTTGTGACAGACCTCTAGCATCTTTCTCAAGATTTTCTAATGTTACTCTGTTCTCATACACTTCTCTTGATATATCCTTTAAAAAACAATATATCCCATTTTAATTTCACTATCAGTTCTCAATATCAAATATATAAATCAGTGAAAACAAGACAGAAAATAAGAGAACTAAAATTAGGACTTCAGTAAAAGAAATGAACATAAATATTGGAACTCAACATGAGATGTTCTATGGTTTTAAGCAGGAATTATGGTTTAAATTCAACTTTATACATATATAATCTTACAATAACATTAGATCTATGGGATAAAACTTTTCACGATTGTCTTGTTTTCACCCTACATGGTTTTATTACAAATTTTAGAAAAGACTTTAATCTTAAAATGAATAAAACCTGCTAAATAGGTACAAATTATCTATGTGATACTTAGGAAACTTACATTGGCTTTCTCAAGCTGTTCCTCTGGCTCAGCGGATTTATTTTCATAAACATCATTAAGATTGGTCTCCTTCTTGTTCAACCATTCACAGAAATTATTAAGTCTTTTGTAATACTCGGTCCACTTAGCAATGGTGGCCTCCAAATCTGCCAACTTAGCATTAAGTCTATTTGATACATTGTCAAGTCTCTTGTCTATCTCAGATATCTCCACTTTCAGTGGTCCTTTTCTCTCACGACTAGCACTTTCAGCCAAGACTGCATTTAATTTTTGCATGTCATTAATGCTGCCTTTTAATTTTTCCAGTGTCCTTTGAAGTTCCTACAAAGTTAAATTTCAATGCTGTTTGTTATTTCAATTTTACATAAAAAAAACTTATATTGAGTCTTTTTTATCTACATTCATCTCTGAATTTATATTTCTGGTGATTTCAAAATATTACAAGAAAATAATCTCTATGTAACTCAATGACAGTATAAGAATTAACAATTGTATACATTAAACAGGTACACAGCTAACAACTGTATTGAATGGATAGAACTTGCTGATTTTTTTCAGATTTCACTGAAATGTGTAAATAAGTTCCACAGAAGATCGCAAGTTAACCAGCAAGTCTGTTTACTGATAATTTTCAGTACAAAGCATCAATTCTGATTAGTTCCCTTTCCCCAAAAATCTTATCTTTCAATAATCTAACTTTCTGAAAATAGCTTTTACAATGTTTACTTCTGAATCAATATTGGCATTTATTCATAATAAATATACTTTTGTTTTCTTTTCAGGACTGCAACAATCTAGACTATGTATTTTTGAGATTGTAAATCTTTTTTCAGCTAGGTCCTGTGCTGTGGTAACAGGTGGTTTTTAAAGTCATAGATGATATTTAATATTCATTCCTTATTAGATTGGAAATCATTTTCAGCTAGTTCCTGTCCTAATGTAGCAGGTTATTATTAACAACCTAGATGCTATTCAGCATACCTACCTTTTTAGATTGTCAATCTTTTCCAGCTAGTTCCTCTCCTGATCTAGCAGATGATTTTTAATAACATAGATGATATTTAGCATACCTACCTTTTTAGATTGTAAATCTTTTTCAGCTAGTTCCTGTCCTGTTGTGGCAGGAGGTTTTTCCAATTCAGCCTCTGCCTTTTTCAGTAGCTGTAGACACTGTGATTTGGAATTCTCATAATTTTCCCATTCTTTCACTTTTTGCTAAAATTCAAAACATGTCAGTTCTCAGAAATATGCCAATTCTTAAAAATATTTTTTTCTCATAACAATCATTAAAGAGAAAACGAACACCTGATATTGACAAGTACACATATTGATTTAGTCAGTTTTGGGATAGATTCATCAATTTTATGGAACTCCCAACTTTCATAATACAATAGTACATCAACAGCCAGTATCTACTGCCTACTTTTAGATGTTCATTATCAGAACTTCTGCACTTTATATAAACAATCAATTTCAGAAAATCCCCTCAGTTTATATTTGTAAGTAATCAGCTCTCTCTGTAGGAGATATTAAGGGTTAATATTAAGCTATGAGAGGTTACAATAAACCTCCACTATAGTTAGCAGGTTGTAGCTGTATAGTTGGATTAATTACCACAATTATTATCAACAGAGGTCAATTATTACATAATTAATCTCCTTCATGCAAATTTCTTGTAGATAAAATGAATTAGGAAATACCATTTTACAAACAAAATAATAAAATGAATGTTTCTGCTAAACTTCAAGATATGTCATAATAGATTTCTCATATTAAACCTTACTTTTGAGTTTCATTATTTAAACCTTACTTTGAGTTTATCATGTTTCTGTTTGGCTTTTTCATTGGTATCTATCCATTTTCCCTCAAGTTCTTGCACAGACTTGGAGACAAAAGCTGGAGCATTCCTGTCTTTCTGGAGACGTTTCCCTGCCTCTATGTCTGCTTGTATCTTTGGTTTCTCCGATTCTAGTCTCTTCAAGACATTCTGAAACAATCGGTCATAATACCAATATTTGCTTATGTCAGAGTTGACAATTATTTCATATTACAAAAGATGATGAGGTTTGTAAATAAAAAGTAAAAACTGAATACAAACTAGGTACATTTTGGAAATTTTTGTGAAAATAAACAGTGCTTTATAGCACAGCAATTTTGTAATAAAAAAAACCTTGGAGTTATCATCTACAATAAAACTATGAGTTCAAGGTCAGTGCAAACTTTTATCTGATTGTTTGGCAAGTAATTTGTTTATGAATTTTATACTGATGGCTATCTGTTATGATATCAATTGATACATTATCCTGGAGTTGCAGAATAAATACAATTTAATAATAAAAACGGAAGGTCATTCCCAACTAATCCCAGTAATCAGGTTGTAAGTTTTTTCTTATCATTTATATCATCACCATGATGAATGGAAGGAGTCTACATTAAATTTAATCAATACTGAGAGAAAACCAGCATTATATGCAGTATCATCTAAGTCAGGCTGAATACTAAGTATTACTGTTATTAAATAGCTACCTTTCAATATTGACACAAATAATTTTAAGGAAGAAAACCAACTTTTGGCAGAAATATTGCTTTTGTGTTAAAACCATAAGCCAACCAATTTTCTTTTCAACAGCAGGACATTCAAAAGACTGTTCATGAAATTAAAGAGGCAGAAAATAAGATATGTGCAGCACATGATTAATTTGAACCCACCATTTTTGTTTGTTTCAAGGTAATGTTACTTTCATATGTATGGGTCTGCATTTCATTTTGTCTTTTTTTTTTTTTTTCGGTGGGAGAATTTGAAAATTAGCCTACTTTCCTCATTAAAAACAAAAAAACCTTTCCACTCAAAATGTCAAGTAGTTTTTACTTAAAAACATACAAATATTTAAGGTGGACATGTTCTGTACAAAATTTTTTATTTCATGGACAATTGTGTTATGTTCATCTGGTTTACAGGCAATGAATGCTAACTTTTGTCCAGAGAAATACAGTTAATAAACATAATCATTAGCCACATCTGATTTTTTCTGATGTATTTCATGTAAATTTTTGTTAAAAAAAATTTTTATGAAACCATTTGCAGATTAATTTCCCTGATAATTATAGTCAAAAAGATATTTTCATATGGTTTCTTCCCATTAATTTGAAAAACAATTATGCTTTTTACTGTTTAAATACAAATTTTTATCTTTTGTGAAAAAGGTATCTCTTTGAAAATTAGCCTATTTTCCTCATCAAAAATAAAAAACAACCCCTTTTCACTTTGAATGTCAAGTAGTTTTTACTTAAAAAACATAGAAATATTTAAGGTGGACATGTTAACTTAAATCAATTCTGTGCAAAAATGACATTAAATTGTTTATTTCAGGAACTATTGTGTTCTGTTCATCTGGTATTGTTAAATATTATCCTACTTTTTGCTTGTTGCTTCTAGATAAAGAAACTGTCTTTTCACAGACAACACATGCCAAAAAAAGTAATATAATTATGAAAATTTTTATTATAAGTGTGGACACAGAAATTTCTTGCCTGCAAATTAAATTTGTGGTTCACAAATGTTGACTGAGGCAGAACAAAAGTTGACCAGTCAATAAGGCCAATGAGACATATTTTGCCCTATAGCATAACAAATTGATGATAATTAATTATTATTTCAACCCTTGTTGGCCTGAAATGTAGCTGCTGAGAAAAGAACCTAAGAAAAAAAACAAAGGTTGACCCATCAATAAGGCCAATGAAACATATTTTGCCCTATAGCATAACAAATTGTATGATAATTAATTATTATTTCAACTCTTGTTGACCTGACATGTAGCTGCTGAGAAAAGAACCTAAGACAAACAAGTGAGACCTAATGATGTCTGGACCTGTGTCGCTCGCTTATGTTCTTACTGTATACCAAGTTTTGTTGAATTTGGTTGGGTAGTTTCAGAGGAATTGCGATGACAAGGTCGATTATGAGTATTTTCTAAGTTCCAAGGAGCATAATTCCCACAAAAATGAGGGGATCAAAATTTCCTGGCGATATGCACAACTACATATGATGTCCTATCCACATACCAAGTTTCAAGAAAATCAGATAAGTAGTTTCAGAGGAGTTGCCCTGACAAGGTCATTTATGAGTATTTTCTAAGATTCAAGGGCCATAACTCCCACAAAAATGAGGGGATCAAAATTTCCTAGCGATATGCAAAACAACATATGATGTCCAATCTACATACCAAGTATCGTAAAAATCGGATCAGTAGTTTCGGAGGAGTTACGCTGACAAGGTCATTTATGACTATTTTCTAAGTTCCAAGGAGCATAACTCCCATAAAAATCATGGGATCAAAATTTCCTGGCGATATGCACAACTACATATGATGTCCTATCTACACACCAAGTTTCATGAAAATCGGATCAGTAGTTTCAGAGGAGTTGCAATGACAAGCTTACTGGGACGGACGGACAGACAGATGCACGGACGGAGTGACCCGACTCCTAGACCTGCTTCCGCCGTTGGCGACGCAGGTAAAAAAAACATGTCCAAGTTACTGGACTATAAAAATGAGGTCAAGGGACCATATCATATGGCAAAAAGACAAGTACACTTAAAAATGAAATATTATACCAAATATTGTTGGCTTGTAATATGTAGTTAAAAAGGAACAGTCCTAAGCATGAAAACTTAACAAAAGTTATTAGATCATATAAATGAAGTCAAAGACACTTATGTAAGCCAATCTGACACATACAACTGAGAATGAATTAGCACAATAAACACTGTTGACATATCATGTGTAGTATCTGAGAAGCTGACCTAAACACAATAATCTGACAATAGTCACTCGACAATGAAATGATTGATTAAATGAATGTTGCTTAGCATCCAGCAGCATCCAGGATCAGAGCATATAAACGAATAATGATGATTAATGAACCCTGGTTTGTACTAGACAGACAAGCCAAGCCGGATTTTTAACATGCTATCTCAAAAGAGCAACAGTTTGCAGGAGGACAATTAACCCAGACACATTATTCTGACTCTGGGCCAAATATTTTTTGCTCTTACTCCTAAATGCTTCATGCTTAGTGGAGAAGCAGCAAATACCCATATTTAATGTCTTTGGTTTGACTAAATCAGGAAAACTTAACTTTAATCACTTGACCATGAAAATAATAGAGTCAAGGTCAAATGACAAATAGCAGACTGGTAAGTAACCATCAAGATCTAACTACAAATCAAATATGATGAGTCTAGGTACAACAGTTGTTGAGAAATAGACTTGAATGTGAATAATTTTAAAGTCATTCATCCATGAAAATGTTTGATTTTTTTTGTTTGATTGGGGTTTAACGGCACTTTCAACAATATTTCAGTCATATCGCAGCGGTCAGTTTTACTGGTGGAGGAAGCCGGAGTACCCGGAGAGAACC
>JARWCS010000004.1:2199447-2215834 GCA_034783895.1 Geukensia demissa
GGAGTTACAACTTTATCCTTTCATATATCATGTATATGTATAGTACTTTCCAGTTGGAGTTACAACTTTATCCTTTCATATATGTATGCGTACTTTCCAGTTGGAGTTACAACTTTATTCTTTCATATATGTATGCGTACTTTCCAGTTGGAGTTAAAACTTTATCCATTCATTAAGATTTACTTTGGACAAGCATATGGTCCTCTTTATACAAATTTAATATTATGATAGGCTTAAAATGTTAAAGAGGAAGTAATGGTTATACACAATATTTGGATCTAAGTAGTTCACGATGCTTCCGATTTCAGTTGTATTAGATTATAGGGGACAGATATATGATTATTTGTAATGACAGTCAAATAACTGTCAGGAACATAAGAAACTGCTTCAGGAGAAGAAGACATCGATTTCTTTGTTGTCTAATACCTCCTATCCTTTTACTATAGTGATGAATCTGAAAATTGTCTGATAACTTGCATACTTTTGTATGATTTCTTCTGTTCTGTTGATTTATTTATGTTTTTATATACAGTTGAACTTGAGTTAATTGCCTCACTGACCAGTTAATACTGTCTGAGTTAAAGTATTCTTCAAATAAATGCATAGGATGCTGGGTAGACTGAAAAACAGGTCAAGGCAACTTAAGTTCAGCTTCATATTTTTTTCTGATACATGTCCTGGTGTTTACCATTATGTAAATTGTTCTTTATAAATGTAATGATGAAAGAAGAGTAAGCAATTTCAACAGACCCTGAATTTATTGCTGTTATACAAAATCCAAACAATTTACATTTGAACCACTTCACATCATAGAACAAAGTTCTTGTATATAATCTATTTTGTAATGGTAATACCTGTTAATCTCACCAATAGAGTAATTAGTACATTTTTATTCAGTTTGAATTTCCTCTATTTGAAGCACATGCAGTCAACCTTGATATATATAGCAGCAGTATGTACCTGCTGACATTTAAAGGAAAGTTATATATATGTACAGATTTTGTCAGTACAATAACAGATGTAATTGTCATGTAGTATGTGCATGGATCTGTATATAATACATGTATTATATGTATGATCAGACTGCATCAATTTGTTGTTAATCAGCTTTGAGCAACTGTAATACTAAATCATTATGGCGACTTTTCCTCATTAATTTTACCAAGTACAACTGAATTTTGTTTTAATGCTGACAAAATCCCCAAACAATGGCTAGTTGATTGTTTATTTTAATCATATATTATTGTATTATTGATTGAATACCTATTGTATTACTGTCCAACATCAGTTTCATTTGTAGGAGATTTAATATAAAATTAGGAGATGTGGCATGATTGTCCATCCACCAAATGACAGTCGAAATTAAACTTCTACTTGATTTTATAATGAACCTGATGACCATACCATAATGGAAGCTATAAAAGGCCCCTACAGGACAAATGTGAAACTATTAATAAAACATGACAATCAACCCAATGTATTAGAAAAAAGGAACAAATAACAATAAATGACTATTTAAACAATGACAACCTCTGGACAATAGGTTCCTGGCTTGGGACAGGCATATCAAGTATATGATGGGGTTAAACCAATTTGTGAGCGCTCAACCATCCCCGTAACCTGAAAGTGGTGTGACAAAACAGTAATAAAAACAATAAAAAATCATTTGAAATGGATTTAACACTTGAGATTGAAACTGAAAACCAAAAATAAATACAATTAAAGTAATATATGATACAACAAATGTATGGACATCGAAAGAGTACTCAAAGTTGCTGTCTGCTAGTTCAATAGTTCAAAACCCTTAATCAACCACTTTTACAGATATAGATAGAATACTTTTAGTTCAACAGAAAAGGTGTGCTATATAGCTTGTATCTCCTGCTGTCCAAAATTCCCCCCTCCCAAAGCAGCTCCAATAAAATCTGGCATTCCACAGTAACAGTAAGGACAGAAACTCTACAAGTAACAACAGTCATCTTGACATTTACTTTATGTTTTCTCCTTTCAAGTAAACAAATTAAGAATTAAAATATATTTTCAGAACAACAACAGTTAAATTACTTTATATTCAAAACTGTTCAGAAGTGAACTAGTTTGAAAAAAAAATTGTAATGGCCTGAAAATTAGAAAAACATGCCAAAACAATTAGCTGGTTGTCATTAACACTTGGTAGAATATAGATTATTGTTAATTGTTTGGCACATTTGCTTTATAATTATGTAATCGTTTCTTTATGAAAGAAAATGTGAAAAAGTACTTTGTTTTACAAAGAAAATATAAACAAATATATATGAAAATTCCTGTAAATAGCTTTTTATGGGGTATGTGGTATTGCACAAGAAATGTAAACAATGTTAATTGATACACTTAAACAACCCGTAAATCATCCATAATCTAGTATTCTGTTTATAGTTTGTGCATTCAGTTTATTGGCAGTTTATTTTTCTGAAGTCACTAGCAAATACTATCAGTATCATTAGCATCGAACACATTTGATACTGAAAATAATCAACATTTGCCAGTGATAGAGCAACATTAGATTATCCTAATTGTGGTTTCAATTTTATCTTCTTCTTTCAACCTCAAAAACATATTCATTGTCATGTAAAATATTGCAAGTTTCCTGTATATTTTCAGGTGTACGTCTGGATCGTGTCCGTGGTGGAAGACAAAAATACAAAAGAAGTCCAGACTCACAGCCTATAATACAACAAATCTTACCCATGGTCAAAAAAGCATGTATAGAAGGTATGTAGTCTAGGGGGAATAACTCTGAAATTTTGAAAATACTGCTCAACATCAGTGTTTCTGTTTTGATAGTGCACACATCCCATTTATTTTTTTTTTCAGTTGAATTGATATATATCATGTAAAGTTTTCATTGAAATGTCTGTTCATCTTCTGTTAAGAATGACATTTAAAATTTAACTTTTTTTTTTCAGTTGCGGTTAGTGAAAACAAAATTTTAACACAACTGGGAAATATAGAACTGCAGTTAGATAAATTGTATGCCAACCCTGATCCAGACCTACAGGGAGATGAAATACGTTTCTTGGCTGCTGTATCAGATCTTGCTGACCGGGAACTTGTCATCACTATCAGCTGGGCCAAACAAGTACCAGGTATATTTAGGTTACATCTTGTTTTGAAAAGACAGAATTCTTCATAAACAGGAAGTTAAAGTTTTTCTTGCTACTTAAGGCTTAGTAGTGTTAAACTTGCATGTACAAGCAAAAAAGAAACTTTTCCTGCAGATCACGAGAATACAGAAAGATCTTCAGAAATAAGATAACCCAGACTATTGCTGATGAGACATTCTTCTAATGAGACATATATGATCTTGATATGAAGCAAAATGCATGTTTCAAGGAAACTTAACAAGACTTTAGTTGGTTAATTTACAGCTATATTGTTAACAGTAAAAAAAATGATAGTGTTGTGCATGTTATTTCAATATATAGTAACTGAATCTTTGGTAAAATATATCAACTTAATATATAATGCTTTCTCTTTACAACCTATTATTTGAAAAACAGAATAACAGGAGTTATAAGAATACTGAACACCACAGAAATTTAGATCATCTAACAAGATACTAAGGCAAACATTAAATGAAAATTGAATTGAAATCATAATTTACATGTTTAAATTATTTTAAAAAAACACATAAAATGTATTGTTCTGTGTTTGATAGGTTTATATTTCCTTCAAATTTCTGTCATGCTATACATAAAAATTTGTTTTTCAGGGTTTTGTAATCTCTCACTTAGCGACCAAATGAACTTATTACAGCACTCATGGTTAGAAATTCTATGTCTCAACTTGGTCTATAGATCCTGTCCATATACATCATACATACGGTTTGCTGAGGACCTTCAGCTGACCCCAGACGAGAGTAAAGCATGCCAGTGTTCATTGGAACTTGATAACCTTACTCGAAAACTTGCTAAAAAATTTACGACGATGGGTGTTACTAAGGAGGAATATCTCCTATTGAAAGCCATGACACTATGCAATACAGGTAATTAACACAAGCTCTATGCCTTTAATAAATCATACAGCTGAACAGTAGATAGAGATATCTGTTTACTCTGTAATGGCCTTATCTAAAATTAAGTTAACATTGAAGTTGTTGTGTACTGAACTTTGTAACTCAATAGTTTACCATACTTGAAAGTTACATTTCTATTCAAAAGGAGGTATTCGGGTGAAAATTTCAGGAAAAGATTGTACATGGATATCCAACAACAGCTGTTTGTTATAATATTGTTGTTGAGTTTTCTTCTTACAGTCTAACTGGACTGATCTGTTTTATAGACGTAAAAGTGGACCATCCTAAATTTAAGTTTTAAATCTAAAATTTACTGCAAGTTCATATTTCAGTACTGATATACACATATATGTTCTTTTTTCTTTATAGATGTAGTGATAGAAAACAGTGAGGCGGTGAAGACATTACAAGATCGACTACAAGATGCTTTATTAGAATATGTCAAGACCCGCTATTCTGGCAATCTGCGAAGAGTTGGACATCTCTACATGTTATTGCCATCTTTAACTCATATGAAGCTTCTCACTAAACAGTACTGGTTTGACATCAAAAAAGATGGACGAGTCATGATGCACAAACTCTTCTTAGAAATGTTAGAAGCAGATTCTTGATACAAAACATCTTGTAGCTACACTTGTGTGATATTTTTTAAAAGTGCTAAAAATAGAGCTTTCAAGATAGTTATATTTAGAATCAGGAAATTCCTTGTTGTAGATATTGTTACTTAGATCACAGTCACTAGAGACTTGTGATGTGTGATACACCAAGTCTTTGAAAAGGATTATAGACAGAAAAAAGTGCTTTTCTTAACATTTATTTAAATGTATATGCGATATTTTTGTTTTTTTATTTGTTTCATGTTCCAGAAATATGGTATAGGGTTGTTTACTCAAGATACCTTACTTGATAGTCATTCCAGGATAATGCTTTTTTAAATCCACTTGCCTGTGTAGATGTCTTGTTCTTAGGAAACTGTCTGTAGGAGAAATTTTTACATTCTTATTTAAATCCACATTACAGTTTTACATGGATGGTAGATAACATAATTATTTATTCATAAAATTAATTTATGCCTTATGTTTTGGCTGAAGCAGTTCTGAAAATAACACATTTTATGTGAATTATTTAAATAAGATCCTCCACATACATACCTTTTTGTTTCTGACAGTGGATAATGGAAATTACATCAACTTTGATTATTTTGGAATTAGGAGGATTTAAAGACTTTTCGTTTTCTCAGAATGTAAGAAATATAATTGTTAACTCTATCCAAGGCTCAATCTTGATCCACTTTCTCTAGTCATAGATAAATTATATTTATACAGAAATCTTTTGTCAAAGACTTGGTGAAGAGTTCTATAGAAATGTGTTCCATTTTTTATTTTATTATACTAAAGTGTGATATATTTATGTTTGAAATAACATTTTTTATAGTTGTTAGAGAATCAGGACAATTGTTTTTACCTTCTATATTTGCTTGATAATACTTGTTGAGGATATCTATACAGAATCTATCAAACAACCATTGTTTTTGTTTTTCTCATCATAGTTTCCATAGAGACCAAAAATTATCTCTAATGGCATTTTTTTTTGGAGATTAATTACATTTTAATTATGCATCATACCAAATTGTTAATTCTCAATACATGTATTATAATTGTTTATTGGGGCTATGTACAAGTCAATCAGAAGGTACAACAGAAATTATATATCAATTTCTCCTATTCTTAGCGTGATTAAGCGGTTGGTTAAATTTTAGTAATATTATTAACCAACCGTTGGTTAAATTTCTTTGTGAGATTTCCCGTGCAATCCAATTGATTGATTAAAAACACTATTTTATGCATGAAAACATTCTAAATTTTTATCTTTGGGTTACTTAAAACTTAACTTCCATTCTTGGCATGTTTGGGAATCTTTCTTTACTGAAAACTCACTTTGCCTTTATTTGTTTACGGATGACGTCACATCATTGTCAGCAGTGTTGTCGTTCGTACTGCCATTGAGTTTATTGCTTATATTTTCTTTTCTAGGCGGACAAAAATTTTCATTATTAATGTGGGAACTCCTTTTTAGGTAAGAAGTGTTTGCACGAAATTTTGTATTATTCCTACGGGTCGTTTTCTTGAATTACAAAGTATTCCTATGCGATACAATGGATATACATTGTACCAAAGAATGGGGTTCCCAAAGGGGAACTTGAAAAAAACCCAACATTTTGGTGTTTTTTTTTTTTCATAGGAGAAACATTCTCCATCTGCTACCAGTCGGTTACGGAATATTTCTCCACTCTCGATAGTTAAATTTTCAAATTTTAAAGCTCTCGCCAAGGCTCGAGCTTTAAACTTTAAAAATTAAACTATCTTGAGTGGAGAAATTCCGTAACTGCCTGTAAGCAGAAGGAGAATCTATATGTACATGATTTTTTTTTGTCTGGATTTTGAATTGGATAATGTTTAAAACTGATGTGATAAATGATTTCATAGAAATCTTACTTTTTAAATCAATTTTCACAGTTAATATTCTTTTTACTGTTTATTCACTTATGGTTTTGTTTTTTTAATAAATTAAAAATCATGCTTATGATATGTCAGGAGTGAAATGTACCAGCAGTAAATTTTGTATAAAATCCTGTTTTATATTTTCTTTCTGCAAATGTTTGTAAAACATTAATTAAGGAAAGCTTCCTAAAAAAAATCATTTTTTAAACATTTTTTGCACAATTTTTTTCTGGTTAATTGCAATTAGTAAACTTAGAAAATCAATATTCAAACAAAAAAATGAAATACAATGATGTAAAAAGATACAAGTCAATATTACTAGGATGAAATGCACTGTCAGTTTTACCAAAATTTTTATTGAACAAAACCAGTCAAAAGTATCTTCACCATACATTACTGCTGAAGCAAATGATTCATATTTCTTATAATGATGCTGTACAAAACTAAAGAATGCAATAAAAATTTTCACAAAAATTTTTATATGCTAATGCCCGATTCTTACATGAATGTGTACTTGAAAGTTTTTTACCTTCTTGTGGTATTTGACATAGTCCTAATTAACACTGACATATAGTAAGGAGTGTTTTGATAAGTTTTATGTCATTCAGTTTGTATTTTTTTTTTTTGCTGTGAAAGGCCAGTTTTTACCATTTTTCATTAGAGTATAGATATCCTCGACAAACTGGAATACTTATCCCTACTTGAATTGGTGAATTTTTCATAATCGACTTTCATCATTTAGCCAGAAATCCATTGTAAATAGACCATACATATGGAGTAGAATAATTTCATGACACTGCATTCATACTTATACCATAGTATGGATGTATAAATCTAGTCAAATCATCAAACTTTTTGAAACAGATTTGTAAATATGGTCACTTATAAAAAGCAAATGAACTCAAAATTGAATATAAACAGTAGATATTATCAGATTCAATTTAAATGCTGAATATGCATGGAATCAGGATTGTGACTTTTCCTGATGTATATATGCGCTTAAATATATATAACCATATCTTTAAAATATAATCTATAAAAAATTATATAAAAAAATATTTAAAATTTTTAAAAAAAATTTTAAAAAAAATTAAAAAATATAAAAAATGATAAAAAAGGAAAAAAAATAAATGCCAATAAAAAAATAAAAAAAATATCCCTGAAAAAAAAAACAAATAAAATAAAAAAAAAAAAATAAAAAAAAATAAAAATGCTGAAAAAAGAAAAAAAAGAAACTGACTTCAAGTACTCCAAATATGGTCAATATCTGAGAGGTCAATGTTTTTGTTCCCATGGGGAATCATTTGAATGATGTCACACAGGTCACGAACTGCATTTTCTGTAGTTACGTTGCCCATCTTTTTAAAGACTTATACTTTCCAGAGACTTGACCTATTTTAGATATTTAAGCAGAATATAATGATGGAGATACTCAAGTTTTAATGCAAAAGAATTTAGAAAAGTAAAATTTGTAAAAAATGTGAGAAAAAAAATAAATTAGAATAGTTCAATCATAATTGACAATGTGAAATAATCATTTTTGTTGTGTTGAAATTCACCAATGAAAGTAGGGATGATTGTTTAGTTTTGTTTATGTGTGACCCTCACCATTCCTGTTTGTTAAAAGTTATCTGATAACATGAAATTCTATTGCTTTGAAGAGTTTTCATTTATTTTTTGTATCAATCACATTTTTGTAAGACAACCAGTTGGTTGGTTGATAATTTATCACATTCTGTTATGACCTATAGAGTTGGTTGGTTGATCACAGTGGACTGATTCAGAAAATCAACTTCCGTCTTCACAAATTGCTTTGTGAAATCAGGAATCGGCCAATGAATATCAACTAAAACAATGGCTTTTAAAAATTTTTTGCATTTCTGAATTGGTCCATTTCATTTCACATCAAATCCGTCCATATTTGATCAAATGAAGTTAAGATTAACTTTTCTTATTTTCTTGCATTTATTTTTTTTTAATTTACCCTGTAGCATGCTGATTTAACACAATTTAGTTAAGATATTGATTAAATCATTTAATCAAATTAATATTTCTCTCCAAAGAATTGTTTTCTATTGAATATTTGCACTATCATTAAAAGGACAAATAAAGAAATGAGTATTCATTTTTAGAAAACTCTTCATGGTAACAGATTAGGACGAACCATACCTACAGCGGTATTAACTATATGCTTGAAATTAATATCCTTTAAAGCTTTTCCATTTGTCTTTTTTAAATTTTTGATTTGTTTGATTTAGATTTATTAGAAATTTAGTTTTGTTTTTGTTTAATTGCTTTTTCCACGCTATTTGTTGATAAATTGTTTACAAATAGATTAGGTATTTAAGTTATACATAAGGTATAAAGTGTACTCCACTTAATAAAAAAGATGTAGAAAGATGAAGAAGTATGGATTTTTTTTATTTTGATTATAAATATCAGCTTAAATCAAATTTGTGGAGTGAACATGTTTTTACTGAACATGACATTGTGCATTTGTTTAATGCAAGAAATGGCAGTCTTCATAACATCAACTACTCAGTAAGTTATACTTTTGCTTTATAACTAAGCCTCAAATTACATGATTTTAATGTGGAAAACACTGGTATCTTTGTATTGTTTTTATACCTTTTCAAATCTATATTGATTATCAGCTAATAAGTTCAGATGAGAAAGAGATGTTGGTTCGGTGATTATGATTCACTTGTTTTACTCCTACAAACAGTTGTGTATATATATATATTTGTTATTTTACATCATTCAGTTTACTATGTTAACCTGGAATATTTTAATCCCTCTGTTATATATGGATTCATTGTTTTGTCTTTGTTTTAAATTGTTTTCTTCTGTAATCCATTTTGTTGAAAATGTGTTCCATCATTCCACATTGTTTCCACTTGTTAGACACTTGCAGCTTGATTCTGTGGAATTTCCTTTTACTGCAAACAGGTTAAAACTTCACAAACTAAAATAAAAAGTAATGTCCCATAGGCAATGGTCTCCTTTTTAAAATTAGGCCAAATAAGGAAATATGTTTGGTTCTCAGGCCCAGCCCTGTTCTTTTTTTACCGCTGAGTCGTTTCTTTTTATTCATGAAAAAAATCCTATCCACACCAAAAATAGTTCATTGTGGTCAAAAAAATCTTCTTAATTAATGTTCTGTCGCAAATATTGGATTTGAAAAGTAATTGGATCATCAGTTGATGAAAGTTTTAGTTTTTTGGCAATCTCTAGGTAAGATCGGTCCACCTGAAGTCATGGAAGCTTGATATCTTGATGAATGTTCATCTTTCTCAAGACGATTGATGAAAAAATAAATTAATAAATTGCTGCACACCCTCAATGAATTTCAAAAAAAAAAAATGGCCTGAGAACCTAGGAAATATTTTTGTTTGGCCTCACATGATTCTCTACCATACACAGAAACAAGTGGCATGTTGGATTCACAGTATATTGGACCCTACCTCTATGCAATCTTTGCCACCAAACACTAGACTCATCACACAAACTTGTTGTCTGACCTGGTGTTTTTATGTGCCCTATTTTCTTGTTTAATTACTTGTTATTTGTATTACAAGATATAGATCACATTGATTGATTAAATGCTGCTTAACATCATGCCAGCAATATTACTGCCATATTATGGCAAAGTGTAGACAACATGTAGACTTTAAGGACAACCACATTGAACAAAATATTGTGTCCCCATTACAACTTGATTTCATATATGTGAATGTATATGTGCCAATAAAAGTAGACATATCTCTAATTTCATTGATTCTGTCATGTCATTTCATATTGATACTATGATAAGCTGTGTATTTGGATGATCAGGATATCATGTTTGAAATATTGTATCAGTTTATAGGAAATTGTTATACTTATAAGAAACTGAGAGCAATTTTTTCAGGAAGGAAAAGGTACTCTGAAGGAGATTTTAGGTCCCAAGCTTCAGTTGAATTTTTAAAATTCTTCTCTGAACATAACTTTGGCTAAATATGTGTTTCAAGTCATGTGTATGATTCGGGGACAAAATGAGGCAAAAGTATTTCAGTTTTTTAATAGCATTCAAGTCTTTAATGAAAAGTACAGAGCTTATGATGTTCAATCATATTATATTAATATACACACAATGTGTAAAAATTTTAACACTGAAATGCTCCATATTACATATATGAGAATGTCAAAAAGATTACCCATTTTAAATGATAAAATTGGGATATCGTTTTGCTGAAATGTCATTTAGGGATGATGCATTCCTAGAATGTAGAGGTTTTCTTGTTACGATTCATATTTTTGGACCCAATATGGACTTTTAGTATCTTCTCCTTTCTTTAGAAATTTTCACTTAAAAACTAAAAGAATGTTTTTTTTTTTTTATTTAATATATGTCACCATTATGAAGTGCATTTAAGTACTTGCCATTGAGTGTCATTTCAAATGTAATTTACAAGTCTTTCTTATGGTAAACAGCTAGCTTGCTTGTATTGTGAAAAATCAATGTCAAATTTGATGAGAAATCCATTTTTTTCATATGTGTTGAAGATAAATTTATTTAGCTAGCTTTAAACGAGAATATTATTTGGCTGTTATGTTAACAAAGTGATTTAATTATATTTCATTGCCTTCTGTGAATCTCACAATTTCTTTTCAATTTGATATGTGACCATCAAATGAAAGCCATTTGTAAAATCAGTATTATATACAATCCAATTAAGCAAATTGAAGTAGATGTTACTCATATTCTGTTCAAGATATGGTCAGGATTATTATTATTTTATTTGTTACCTATATAGTAAAAACAAGCTGCTTTTCTGTTTGTTCCATAGTCAAATCTCTCATTTGGAGGGAGCTGTTCCACTGTTTCATTGTCAGATCTCTTTGTGTGTTGGGGACAACACTTGTATTATTTTTTTTCTTAAAAATGGTTGTTATTTCTGAAAATCTTACGGGAGTGCCTGAAAATTTACGATATTGTATGCACTGTAGGTCAAAGTAAAAAGTATTTTCTGTCCCCTGGAACAGCTCAAAGAAAATCGCAAAAGTTCTTAAAAACAGTTATTTGTGAACACTTAATGGGCAGGGCAATGGTAATCAGTATTTCAATTTTTCTGGGTTTTTTTGTGGCAAAATACAGAATCTTCCGTATTTAATAATTCCTCAACATTGAATATATTATTCATCTGTATTAAGACAACTTAAACTTACCTATGAGAACTAGGTGTTCAATAATAAAATGGCAGTAGAATAGATATTACAGGAAATAGATATTAAAGGGTATTGATGATAAGAACATCATCCTATCAAAATAGATATTATTTTGGCAAATATGACAAAATTAACATGTACACTTTCAGTGTATATATATTTGAGAAGTGACATTATATAGAGTGTGATAAATCATGCTGAAAACTAGTTGAATCTCACAAATCCTGGATATATATCATGGCACAATTGGATTCTTAAGTTGTATTTTACTGTTCGTTTTAAAAAGGTAAAATTCATATTTGAATCAAAGCAGCTTATTTGAATAGATCATGTATGGTCTGGCCTGACAATAAGTAGAATTAGAAATCATTTAAAGAAATAGGTATAACCATGTTATATGAAATACAGAAGAAAATGAAAGTTGTGTTATGTTACAATTACTTGAGGTATGAGGAACATTTCTGGAATTACTTGCCTATACCAAAAACATATACTGAAGGATGAAAGGTCTATCTGCACCTCTACATATATGGCAACTTGGTAAAGCTAGATAATCTCAAAAATGTTTTCTCATAACTATGGCAGGTTAACTTGACTGATATCAGCTGTGTGTGTATTTATTTATGCTTATCAGAAGTTTGTGCAGTTTATTATTTTCTGCTTTATAAGAGAAGTAATATTTTTCTAGGAATTTTTTGAGATAGGAACAGTAGACTTGATGTATCCCACTTATTTACATTCCTTTGTGTGATTTGAAGTGTTATTTTTGTCAGCACGATATATTTCCATGCAAAATTCCTACTTCATTGTCATATTTCATTTATCATGGGTTTGAAATCCATTATCTAATTAAATTAATCCACAGTTCTTCCTGACTTACCATTCGTTTAAAGTTGACTTCGGAGAAATTAATAATTAACTAATTAATTTCCTATTACATTTTTTTTACCAACCGAAAACATTTTATACCTATAATATTGTCAAAGGATATAATGAAAAAATATTATTTCCAGATTTAAAATCAGATCTAAATAGACAATCCATCTTGACTAACAGAAGTCAAGATAAATACATTGCAGATTTCACAAGGTGTTGATATCTGATTATTGGGGGAAATTTTAGTAATTCAAAGATTGTTTTTTATGTATTGGTTGTATGTAGTTAAAACAAATAACTTTTTGATAAAGGTGCATTATTAATAATTTCAGTTATTCTATGCATGTATTTGGTGTTAAATATTGTTGTTAGTGTTAAAATTCTGTTGACATGTTGATATTGTCCGAAAACATCAGTTGTTATTTATTAATCATTTGTAGATGGTTTTATATCAGCTCAAAAAAAAACTTGCATAACTGTTAAGTGTTTGATAATGAAATATAGGTGATACAAAACAATTAGTATGAAATAATATTTCAATATTCATATCAAAATATTTATTCTATGATATTCATTTTTTTTGCTATTATTTTAGTCAGTGACATATATAACTATTATAAATCCCTTTTTAAGTTGACCTATTTTTGGGTTAAAATGACACTAAACTCCTCCTCAGATAAAAGTTTTAAACATTTGATGTTTCTTTTTTATTATACATTTGAATTTAAAGTAACATAGAATTTTACATGTCAGAGATTTATTTAATTTCTTTGGGTTTACCACTTACAAATATATCGGGATTTGATTGTAGCAAAGATTATAATATCTCTGATGGATAAATAATGAATTTAGATCCTTTAATTGTATTTTACACCCTTAATCTAAACTCATTATGTTTTTAACCCTAAATCAAATATCTTTATTCATGCTGACATTTAAAATCCAAGTATTTGCTTCTAAATTTTGAATTACCAAAGAGGTATGGCAACATTTTCCTGTATTCATTCCAGGTCTAAGTCCAATTTTAAAAAAAATAACGATTTTTGAAAATTAAGAAATACTCAATCTGTTATTTTTGCAGTTTTTAGATAACAAATAGAGAGTTGTAATAGCTAACAATGGTATGTCTTATAATTATAAATTTGAACATGGTTTTCACACATTTTGCTCATGATATCATCATTTCATAAATAAATACACTTGAAAGGACATTCACAACCAAAATAAATTTTCTGGTAAAATTTTATAGGTAAATCCTTTTATTTATGGGTTTCACAAATTTGGTTTATGAATGTCCTTTCCAAGATCCTTAATAAAGTATTCCAAATGAATTCAAATTGCCTGTAATTAGGCGTTTAACTTGCTTTGCAAGCATTTTTTGTATATCTGTATTAAGTTTTAACAATACAACAACATGTAACATAAAGCCAAGTCAACAGTCCTGTCAGAATATTTTAAAGTTTTGCTACAAGTAAACAAAAATACAGGAGATAGTGGCCATGCTCCACGGAATGTGCTGTTATGATTTTGAATACATTTGGCAACATTGAAATTTACAAGTATTTGGCTACAGGACTAGGTCCAGTGTAGAATACCCATGCAAGAGGGCCTCATTTGAACTCCATGATCAAAATTGAAATTTTGATTAGGTAAACACAAACTTTGTTTTTTTTAATACTGAATGAATCCTCAAAGAACAACATGAATTATCTTCAAAATGTAACAATTCTTGAAAATAACAGCTAACAATTTTTTTTATAAACTGTGAATTGCAAGATAAATCATGCATGTTTAAGACAGATTTTGGTTCCTGAAACAAAGAGCTCATGTAAAACAAACCCATTGTGTATTTTGACATTATACAAAACATATATGAAAATTGTAATTTGTCTCCAATGCACTCTTTATGTTCTGAACCAAATCTGTAACAAATGCATACAATTTTTCCTTGATAGAAGCAATTCTTGAAAATTATTAAATATTACGATGTTGCATGCAACAGTTAGTCTTATGTGCCACAGATAGATATTTCCTGAGAGAGAATTGCTTTTTCTATGATTTTAGTTAAAAAATACTTTGAAATAAGCATTACATTTGGGGACCAAAAATGGTCTTTGATGTCCTTAAGTTTTCATTGGGTTTATTTCAAAAATTGAAGCATTGTTAAATAAGACCTTATTAATGTAAATGGTACTATGGTTTTGTGATTCATTTAATAACTTTTACAGAATGGTGTTACACATCCGTTTATTCCTGTAGTAGAAATGAAGTGTTAATTTAAAATATTCATAATAGTGATCTCAGAATTTAGGCCAAATTCATAACCTCTTCAGAAAAATGCTACAAAGAGGTTTACACATTCATATCATGTACTTAGGCAGCGTCTGTTACCTCATTGCCATATTAGGAAATTGCATGGTTTGAAATATATTTTGTGTGCATTTTTGTCAAGACAGTATTGCTACAACAGTCAACTGTTATCTAATAAAATGGAGCTTGTCACAGGACATTTCTTCTTGTTTATTATCTGCCAATGCCCTGAAATCTTGTGTATCTTAGTATTGTATAGAAAAAGGAAATGTGGTATGATTGTCCATGAGACAGCCATCATAAAAGTGTAAAACTTCTAAAGGCCTTAAATAATGGGCACTTGTCAACACACTACGGCAAACTGTAAAAAGGCGCCAAAATAAAATGTGATGATATTCAAATATAACAACTATCAGCCAAATAAATAAACTATTCAAAACAAAAAACACTTAAACATAAAAACAACGACATCCACTAGATCACAGGTTCCTGGCTTGAGACTGGGGTTAAACATGTTTGTGAGTACTCAACCCTGCCCCTCACCTTTGACATTTGAGTTACAAAACCACACTAAAACCAACTGTAAAAGATTTAACTTTGAAGTCGATACGTAGTACACAGACAATGATAAAAAGATGTACCAACTTTGAAAAAGTACTCACTGTTTCTGACAGCTAGTTCAAAATCCAGTTGATAACAAACCTGTTCTCTCAAGCTATGACTTCAATCAAAACATGTCCAGCTGGATTTAGTGTAAAAATACCATTGATAGTCAAGAAAACAAGGTGTTGTGCAAGTGCCAAAATTTAAAAGGTATTGACAGTATGTAGGACAAAAATTTTGACAAAACAAATGACTAAAATTAATTTTGGCATAAACTATTGACAAGAGAGTATGGGCCTGTTCACACTACAAAAGTTAATCTGGTTGAACTCGGGTAAAATTGGATTAAGTATCATTGCGTTCACATTCAGTTTTATTTAATCTGGATTAACTCCTTCCAGATCCAGATCAAGTTAATCCGGAGTAAACTGTAGTGTGAACACAAAATTTGGATTAAATCTGGTGTCATTATTAGTTACGTTACTGATGGTTTTTGTCTCGCCAGCGACGGTCGCGAAATCGAGACATAGGTGTTACTTTCCGGCGGCGGCGGCGTTAGTTTTTTTGAAAGCTCTATATCTCTGCAAGTATTAATGATAGGATAACCATAGTTAGTGTGCTTATAGTTCGTGATATGAAATTATCGACTAAGCACATGACCTTGGTCCTTGATCTACTTTGCATGGTGCAGTGACTCTTAAATCTCCAGCGTCAAGTTTTCATGCTTAGGTCAGTTTCTCAGTAACTACATGGCAGGTCAACAATATTGGGTATGCTTATGCATCATAAGGAGTACATGTCAGACTGGCATATGTCTTTTGTCCTTGACCTCAAT
>JARWCS010000004.1:2236794-2247929 GCA_034783895.1 Geukensia demissa
AATCCTACGTTCAGTAAACATCTCGAACAAATATATCCCAGAGAACTAGAAATTAAGGAGACTACAGGTTGAACAAAATCTGCTTCATACCCAGATTTATTCCTCGAACTGGCAATATTCCTGCTTCCCCGTCTTACGGGTTTTATGTTTCACAGTTGATTTGATACTCTCGAGCCTGTTCCAAGTATCAGGATTTACTGAAGAGAGCATTTCTGTTGTCGCATAAATTACTACAACAAGGTAACATCCAATCAAGGTTGTAGTCGTCCCTCCTAAAAAATTATGGTCGCCATCATGAATTGGTTGATCCATATGGTATCAGTGTATCTCAACTAGTTATGGACCTGTTAACGGTAATACAAAATAAGTTGACCTCATCTCGGATTGACGTTAACCTGGATTTAACTTTAAGGATTCCACGACGGGTGTTGCTTGCAGGATAGGGGATGCTTACCCTTCAAGAGCACTTGATCTCACTCCTGTTTTGTAAAGGAGTTTGTGGATTCCAAGCATTTGTTCTTTTTGTTTTCGTTTTATCTTTTATTTTGTTTCAAATTTGTCTTGTCTCTTTGGACTATGCACTTCTGATCTCTCACATGGGTATTCTACACTGGACTTACTTACCTCTTCCCCCAAGGGTCTAAGGTAAATTGTAAGTCAAGTCATGACGGCACAGTTGGATTTCCAATCAGCACTAAAAATGTATGGGACCATGGAAGAAACAATTATGTCATGCAAAACATCATTTTCAAAACAGTTTTGGACAGGAAGATCTTTGCTGGAAAAACTGGTGGCCAATTTGAATTTTCAATTGGCATCAAATTTAAATTTTGGTAGAGGACCACCTAATGATTTTTATACCAATAAATAATTCATTTGGATCAGTGTTTTCTGACAAGACTTGGCCAATTAGGATACCACTGGCAACCTTGTTGAATTGTCATTTTGAATTTGAATTCTGGTAGATGACCATCTGGTCAACATTCCTGCTAAGTTTGGATCTAATCAGACTGGTTTCCAAATAAGATAAAAAAAAAAGTTGCAGGCGATATCACCAAAGTAGTAACAAAACGGTAAATGCTATGAAAACATGCTTTGAATGAATTTTGTTGCATATCACAGCAGGAATCATTTGGCAAATGCATATAAATACTATTGAAAAAATTTATTCAAAATCCTGTTAAATTGCGTTTTAGACCACTTTGATCCTAGTTATATCAGAAACAATGAGAGATAGAGAAAACTTTCGACAAATTGCTGAATTGTCGATGAGACAAACCCAATACAGATTAACTCCATCAAAATCTTATAAAAAGAATAGGTTTTTCTGCCAGAACAGATACACCACCAAGCATAAAACAGTCATTAGGCATTAATAATGCAAGTAGAGCTCACTAAGAATACATCACTCTCCCTTTGAGTATAATGAAAAAGTCCATGTCTTTCTATGACTTAAGATCAATCCGTAAATTATGATATATAGTAAATGTATCTATTTTAAAATTTCTGTTCTTGAAATGAATTAGCATCCTCTGTGTTAATCTACCCAGTCCATGAGTATTTTTTTAGAAAACCCTGAAAAAGTTTATTAAAAGATCCGCTGACAATGTCTCATCATGTAAAAAGTCTTTTTGTAAACTGTAAGTTGAATTTTCTGCCCTTGGAATGAATGAAGCCCCATTAATTATCTTCCAATATTCAAATATTAATTTTGTATCTAATCTTCATGTGAAGTTTAATTGAAATCCTTTGGATGGTTTAGGAGATGGTTTTACAAGGTATTTAGATAGATGGACAGATGGACAGTCGGACAGGGTGATTACTATATACGCCAAAGGACAAGGGTCATTAAGCCATGTTTTTGGCCCAAGAATTTGACTAAATTATGAAAAGTGACTGATGTCTATTATTTTATATCATTTGTATTAAAAATGTCTATAAAAAGAAAATCCAACACTTTTAGTTTAACTGGTTCTACAACGGTCACATGACATATAGAAATTGCTTTCAATCTGAAAATACTGAAATTTCTAATTTGATAAAATTTTGTCGATTTTAATATAGATTGCACAAAAATATCAATAGAACTTTGCACAGTAAAGATCTATCAAGTACAAATGTTCTGTTAAAATATCTTTCTGGTGTGTTTGTGCAGACATATCTGTTTTGAGCAAAACAGATTTGAAAAATTATTATTCTTACAGAAATGTGAATATTCTTCCTGAAATAGTCAAATATTGCTGATTGTTAGGTCAAAATTATAAAAATTAAATAAGAATACGTTATGAATTATTAAAAGACAATAAAAGAGCATTTTTACAACAACTTATTGTTATGTATCAAAATCTAAAATTTGGGCCAAATATGGGGCTTAATGACCCTTGTCTTATGGGGGTATAAGGGAATCACCCTGTCTGTTTGTCCATCTATCCCCATACCTTTTGTTTGCAGGGTATAATAAAATTTTCTGATCCCCTAAAATCGCATTTTTGGTCCTTTCAGTCCTTTGTTTATATCAATAAATGCTATACTCTAATGTTTGGGTTACCTTTTGTTGCATTTCTCTAAAGAAATTGTTTGGAACATAAAAACGAGTCCATAGAACACACATGCCCCATCCCTGCAAAGAGAACGTAGACATATGCCAAACTTGAAAAGAGGAGACAAAATAAAACTCACCCTGATAATGCTTCAGACCAAATATCAAATCAGTCCAACATACATAAGCCAAGAAATCTTGAGGAAAATTTTAATTCAAGGAAATTTAATCAATGTCTCAGAAAACAGGAAAAATGCAAATGTTAGCCCTGAAAAGAGAATATGGTACAACTCTCCCCGATAGTGCTTCAGACCAATATCAAATCAATCCCACATACACAAGCTGAGAAACCTTTGACTACATAAATTGACATGGATAAAACTTAATGCTCCATTGGCCCTAAGGCGTGGGCATAAAAATTCCATCAATCAGAGGAAAAATAAAAACGTTTAAAAAATTGGGGTCTGTTCATTTTTCAACCCCTTATATGTCAAAAAATGTAGGAAATCAGTCATTAAGTAGTTAGCTTTCTCATGGAGAATACAAAGAAAGAAACCCCTTATGTGGACATGAGATGTTTGGTTTTAACTGGATTTAAATTCATCTCGTAGGTAATATTATTTTTCCTTTGGAAATAATGCTTTGATAATGAAAAATTATTATATTTGAACCATCTAACATTGATTTAAATAAAAGCAGTAAGATAAATAACAACACATGATAATGACTTCAACCCTTTAATGACAAACTGAAAACAACAATTAAACGTTTTCATGGATTAACCTAAATGATTTGGTGGAATGGAACTTGGTAGGTATCAACACACAATATTACAGGTAGTTCACACTTCTCAGTAGTAGAATTATCAACATTATGATATAAACATGAAGACTTTAACTTTCAGCTTTACTGTTAATATAATACTCTTTAGACTGTCTCAAACTTGCAAATCTAACTGTCCTTATGGAAATCATTTCTTAAAGAGAGATGTATCATATTGAAAACCTTAAATTCTGGACAGCAGTTTAAATGTATGGGCTTTTGAAAACCGTCATTTCCTTAAAAAATTCAGTTATATTTGTGTATTGTCTTTACCCAAGTTGATAACTTGATAACTAATGCCTCAATCACAGTTACATTTTCTATACATTCTCTCTAATAATGATGTGATGACAAAATACAGCTACCTGCACAACACATGATGCACAACCAAAATATACAACAAAACAATGTAGGGTAAAGCTTGGTTATATACTGCCAACTACTGGTCATGTAACAAGTTACTATGTAATAAATAAAATGTTATTAAATCACAGATAAAATATAACAATAAACCATTACACACTGCAATACCATGATGTTTTAACTATACTGGTCATTATGTTTACTGAGGTATAACAGTCAATAATCACCAATAAGATATAACAACTTGTTCCTCTTCACATTATTACTATTTAAAAACTGTCAATTTGTAAGATTCTTAAACCCCTCCTCTCCAAAATTTCTCCAGTGGTTTGCAAAGACAAAAGATCTGATTTGCCAAAACAATCCTCATAGCTAACATGTTTAAAGAAAGAGTATCAAATAACAATACATTACTAATATTATCGATTAATGGAAAAGTTTCTTTTGACTTTTTTATTTATGATACTTCAAATCCCTATTAAGCATAAACAAAGATATGATTTAAAATTTGAAAGATCACTGTCCTGACTGCAAACAGCTGAAAGGAGAAACCCATCTATTATTAGAAAGGCCAATAAATTTGTAAATTACTCCGTTTTTCATATGGTTGGAGTGCAGTCTCTCTGACGCTTATCCCATATCTTTTCGTTTTCATAATGCTATATCTCAAGACTGAATTGCTGGACTTAAACCTAATGACCAGTATATTTTGTGCATAGCTTCTGTTATGGACCTATCTTGTAATTAAAAAAGCAAAGCCTCTTGGTTGATATATTTAAACTTTCACTCATTAAATACCATTTCTCTCTCCCTCTCATAACTGGTACCAAAGGATATTTAGGGAATGTTAAGAAATACATTTAAATTATAATTTTAACTTTAAACTCAAATCAAGCATATTCAAGATAGGTCCAAGTTTCATTGTTCACTTAATTTTATACAATGCAAATGAAAAAAACATGAAAACAAAGGGAAGGCTGACAAACATACAAACTCTAAAGCAAATGTTACTACAGGAAAAATTAAGAAATTTAGTGTAAAAGTAGACTAATAATAAAAGGAAAAATGAGATCACAATAATAAAAATGATTGCACATTAAAATAATATCTGACCAAGATACCAAACTGTCACAAGTTTGAAAACAAATGTAAAATGTGTAATGAAGCTAATCAAACTAAATTGTGGTAAATTTAAAGTCTTAACATGTTAGAAAACAAATGTAAAATGAATATTACACTAGTTTAAATACTCGGTACATTTCTCAATCTTAACCTGGAGTATTTTGTTCAAGTGGCCATGACTTTGATTGACAATATATAGATATATTTTCTTTTATGGTAATTAAAATTTTGCTTATAATAATGAAACAATAATCTATTTGCAATATTTTCATCATTGTAACATACATCAGAATATAAATTGTAGTGAATAGAATTCACATTTCCAACCTTCATGGCATTATTTGTGATTAATATTTCCTACAATCCCTTGAACTGATTCTTAATAGTCATGCACAGATGGATTACAATAACTATATGAAACCATATCTAACAAGTGTGTACACAGAAATGTCTCCCCTGTAAATTGAATTTCTAACAAATGTGAACTGAGGCAAAAACCAAGGTTGACCCAACAATCACATCAATGAAAAATTTTGGCCTAAACAATAATTATTATAACATATTCTATAATAATAAATTATCTTGTCAACTTTTGTTTACCTGACATGTAGCTTCTGAGAAAACAACCAAAGCAAAAAACATGATCAAGTCACTTGACCATAAATATGAGGTCAAGGGATCATATCATATGGCAGATTGACATGTACACTTAAAGAATGAATAATCACACTAATTATTGTTGGCCTGAAATAGATAGTTACAATGGAAATGTCCTAAGAATGAGCATTTGACACAAGTCATTAGACCATGAAAAAAAAGGTCAAGGACTTAAGCCTGACTGAATATACACCTAAGAATGAATTAGCACATCAAATATTGTTGACCTATCTTATGGTTTATGTTTGTTTGTTTGATTGCGGTTTAACGCTACTCTCGACAATATTTTGGTCATATTGTGGCAGTTTTACTGGTGGAGGAAGCCAGAAATCATGGAGAGAACCACCGACCTTGGGCAGGTAACTGACAAACCGTATCGCTTGCGATGCAAGTTAAACACAACCTGGTTTAGTATGGTACAAACTCAGGCCCGAACTCACGCCGTATAGGTGAAAGGCTAGTGATCTATACAGGTAATATTAAATCAACTACTGAGACCACTCGGCCACCCAGGCCCCATATGGTTTATGAGAAACTGACCTTAACACAACAATCTAACTGTTGCTGGACCTTTGAAATGGGGTCAATGACAAAAGACTTATGACACACAGATGTGTACAATTATAAAAGAATGAACACACTAAAAATTGTGTAACTATCATGTTTGGTGACTGTAAAAAAAGAGAAAATCAAAAGACTAAACTGAGGTCACTAGACCATGAAAATGAGGACAAAGTCAGATGACAGATGGCAAACTGGAAAGAACCAATGAAGACATTAAATACAGACCAAAACAGGTGGGACTAGGTTAAACAGTTGTTGAGAAATGGACTGGAATGTTGAAATTTACAAAGTCACTCAACCATGAAATGAGGTCGAGGTTGGATGCCATATAACTGACTGGCAAGTACTAACTAAGATCCAACTAGACCAAATATGGTGAGTATAGGTATGAAAATTGTTGAGAAATGTAGTAAATTGTGAAAAATTAACAGTCACTCAACCAGGAAAATGAGGTTAAGGTCACATGACATAAAGCGGACTGGCAACTGCTCACCAAAATCTAAATACTGATCAAATATGGTAGACCTAGCTACAACAGTTATTGAGAAATGGACTTGTGTGAAAATTTTACAATGTCATTCAACCATGAAAATGAGGTTAAGGTCAGATGGCAAATAGCAATCTGGCAAGAACTCACCAAGATCTAACTATAGACCAAATATGGTGATTCTAGGTATAACAGTTGATGAAAATGGATTTGAATGTAAAAACTTGTCACAGATTTTCAATTATGTTACAAACTAATTTAACCATAAAAATGAGGTCAAAGACAAATGACATATGACTGGTCGACAAGTTCCTATCATGAACTATCTGCACACCAAATCTGGTTCACCTGGGTCAAACAGTTTCAGAGATGTAATGGTTAAAAAAGTTTAAACTTTCTGGGAGTAATACCTATGTCTAGCTTACATGACTTATAGTCATAGGCTTGACAAAAATAACAGTAAATAACATAAACTTTAAGCTGTTAATGATATTGGTGACAAGCAAAATATCATTTATTCATGTAAATACATGCAATGCATAGGTGTAATGAAAACTTGTGTAATGAAGGCAGAGGTAGTATTTTATTGAGATTTTTATCTGTCTTTGTATATGCAATAGAAAAAAAAATGAAAAAAAAGAATTGCATTGGCAAATGATGCCATTCAATGTATAAAGAATCTTCTGTTTATGGAAAATACTACTACAATTGCAAAGGATTTCATTATTAAAAAATATTTTGTTAAGACATTGTCCTTTTCATAAGTAAAAACTATAATAATAAAAACAGAATTAAAAAATGCATGGATCTATGTCAAGTTTCACCATTATGAAAACATGAAAAAATTAAAAAGTAATATTTTAAACAGAAATATATAACAATCACACAAATTAAATTAAACAATGAAGAGCAAATATTAATGACAGGTAAACCTTGTTGTATCAAAAGGTCCTTCTATATTCATTTGTTATACCTTTGTAAAATCTTCAGTTGAAAAGTTATTGCAATAAAACATTAATATTTTAACTGTTTTGCAACAGCAATAATTTTTAATAGCAGTGGGTAACACTTCTAGAACTGTTGCCCCGATAAACAGTTTTGTTTATTATACTTTTATAGAATCTTCCCATGGAAAGTTTTTGCAATAAAACATTATTATTTTAACTGTTTTGTAACAGTAATAATTTTTAATCAGTGGGTAACACTTCTAGAACTGTTGCCCCGGTAAATAGTTTTGTTTATTATACTTTTATAAATCTTCCCATAGAAAGTTTTTGCAATAAAACATTATTATTTTAACTGTTTTGCAACAGTAATAATTTCCAATAGCAGCAGGCTACAGTTCTAGATGTCTTGACCATGTAGGCATGGCTTAATTTCTATTGGCTGATCACATCATGTGATCAGTTCTGATCGACAAAGGTATAACAAAACAGTTACATACTAGATCCTTGGACAACAGTTATTTTATTTGACCCTCTGACTGAACTGCTGCCCTCAGCCTACGGCTTCGGGAAACAGCCCAGTCCTCAGGTCAAACAAAACAGCTGTTGTCCTCGGACCCAATCAATAACTGTATAATGTTAATTTATCTAAACATATTTCCCTAATAAGAATGTGCAGTTGTTATTTAAAATAAGTTGCAAATGTTACTTTAGAACATACTTGTGTGACATGTATGATATCATTTAGTTACTGCTTAACACCATAACATCATATCAAACATGGATATATAATATTTTTTGTAATTTTTTCTAAAATAAATCAATAAAAAGTTTGTGATCAACATAACTTGTAACATAACTGTACAATACCTTCAATATGAACTGAAGTCTAATCATGAAGCACATATAACGGGATTTACCTGATCTAATAAAAAACTTAAAAATATAAACAAATTAAATATTGGATTTCACATAAAGTCATATTAAAACATTTTCCAGTGATACCCAACCAATAATAACCCATGATACTGTCTTGCAGATTTCACTAAATATGACACCGGCCCCCCTTTTTTTTCACAAAATAGATGAGAATTTGGTTTTGTATTAGAGACAAACATACTATTTGACATAAATATAACAATAAAAAAATCATACACAATAATGTCACAATGGATTGTTATGAGAATTAAATGTTTTCTTATTACACAAGTCACCTTTACAAAAACTTTTGATACAATCATGGCAGTGATGTGGTACATGTATATATCATTAATAAATTAAATGTTTCTTTCATATGTTGAACTGATGTACAAAATTTGTATGTACACTAAATATGTTCTCAAAATTTTATGTGCTTCAACAACAGGAGATTCAACTACCATTAACAAAGTTTGAGCATTTAAGATGTAAAATAAAACAGAATAATCACTGACAATTTCTATGTTATGTACAAGACTTGGAATGGAATAGGTGGTATGTTGTTATGATTTCTGAACTGATGTGCACTGACATGTTATTCAAGGAAAATTCAAAGTCAAAATTTAAAGATATACAATGCACAACCAAAATGAGATTATTTAATATCAATCATTGTCAATTTTAAAAACTTTCATTTCAACTAGAAATAGATGTTGTAGTTTGAATTCATTTTGAAACAACACTACTGCAATAATGAGAAGAACAACATCTGAATTAAAATCTTACCCTTTAAATGTTTCTAGTTTTTGCAGTATGAAATAGAATAATAAATATTAAATGTTTCAATATTTACAATTCTTAGGTTCAGATAAACACATTAAATATATGATATTGAGAAACTGCATCCGGTATAAATGTTTATGCAAAAATGAATTAGTATAAATATTTTTTAAAGATAAATGTTTTTTTGTCATCATCAACCAATAATTTGATGGTGGCTAATTAAGTTTGCTTGAAATATTATAAAACAACAAACAACAAATCAAAGATTTGTGCGGGAAAATGTTAAATTGCAATAATATTACATCTATTATATTTCATCAGTGTTACTTTTATCATAATATAGAATTCTAAAGCAGAGTTATAAGGCTGCAAATTTGAAAACCAAAATTCTGAAACTGACTTTGACTGTGTTATAATCAAACACTTTCTGAAAAAAAGTCTGTTTTGATTAAAAGACAAAGAAAAAAATGAGTTGATCAAAAATGTAACTAACAGAGGTTTCATTTCTAATCATCCATTTTTATCTGAATCTAATTTTCTTCCTGCATAATATTGTTGTAAAACCTTGGTTCTTTTTTAAACGATTATTTTACCAAATTAAATGTTGGAAATCACTGTGAGAAGTTCTAGTCAATAATTAGAAATCAATATAACAATAACTTCTCAATGATGAGACAACAAGATATATTAACCATAATATAACAAATAAACTGGAAGTGGCTATTTTGGGACCCACAGGTCCTCCAAGTTCTCCCCCAATTCGTCTTCTTAATACCATAATAACAATAACTACTGCTGCTTCTATACAGAACACTGTAACAGACAGTGCCAAGTCGCCTGGTGGTACTTCAAATTTGGCACCGTTAGCAGCATGATATATGGCAGCTATTGTCCAGGCAATACCAATGCCTAGGAAAACATTGACAGCATTGCTTCCCGTGACATTTCCAATGGATGAATCTGCATATTGATCATTGATAGCTGCTACTTTACTGGCAAATGTATCTGTAATGAAAACATTTTATTTGTTGTTTAAATTACAAGCTTTTGCTGTTGCCATTTTGTTTTCTATGACACAGTCATAAAAGAACCACACAATACCTTTGGAATTGCTAGGATCAGTTGGTACAATTCAAATCACGGGGAATTTGACCTGAGTCAATATTGCTCAACAATTTTTTTTAGTTTTCAATTTTTTGCTTCATAATTTTTAATCTTGTGATGTTGCATGTTGTGTTGAATGAAAACATATTTGTGGTTACACTTGTGGCATTCTGTAATTTATCAACCATGTATTGTAAGATTATTGCTGTGTAGTTGAAATGACCTGGTTTACAGCAGTTTGTCTTGAGGTACAATTCAACCACATTCTGAACTAATGTTTGAGCCAACCTCATATATTTTGTCAAAGAAAAAAATGCTTTCTTTCTGTTATGGGTAATCCTAATAATCAAAAGCATTCAATGCATTACAAAATTACAACATTGAGTTACTAAAAAAAGAGGACAGTAACTATTCACCAGGTGATCCTATTTCACCAGGGCCATTGAATAAATCAATTTGTGATTCTCAGTGGAAAAAATCAAAGAAATTACCTTGATTAATATAAATCTTATATGTAGAGACCTATCTAGAAAGGATCATTGCTAGATCTCTCAAGAGTGGTCAAAATATGTCCACAATGTTCTATTCGTTTCTAAATAAATCTCTCTGTTTTTAACATTAATTTACAGTTCTTTGTATACATAATTAAGGATGTTCGCTGCTCATCTTTTTGATTTTTTGTCAGATTTTCGGAATCCTCTGGTTTCATCCGTTTAAGTGCATTAAAAAATTTTGCCCATTAACCCACACTTTTCTTTTTACATTCTAATTTTATGAAGTGTAAAGAGTCTTTTTTGAAAATATTACGAAATTCTATTTATTTTTTCATAGT
>JARWCS010000004.1:2248029-2259224 GCA_034783895.1 Geukensia demissa
CAATCCCACACCATATCTCATACTAGGAATCAATGTATCAAAATATCAAAAGAATCGGTTCATCCCATCAAAAGATAGGTTGCGGAAACCTTTGTGTCCACATTCAGAAGATGCCGACGACGACAACGCCACAACATAATACGACCGCAAATTTTTTGCGGTTGTATAAAAAAAATCCGACCAATCCCAAATTTCCGGTATTTTCCTAATTTTTTCGTAGACATTCCGGACCAGAACCGACAATTATCGAGATAAAGATACATCAGGTCGCTAAATGGCTGCCAATTTGTTAGCTGCCTACAAGCCTTTTGGCTTGCAAATTAAAAAAATGTATGCATATGAACAAAAAAAACGTAATTTTAAATGCGGAACACAGGAGGTCTCTTAGGGAAGTGTATGAAGAATCACATGGTGGATTCATAAATAAAGTGCTATTCTTCATTCCCATGCTACAATACAGAATTCATGAAATTAAAAAAAAAACAAAACGAAAAAAAAAATCCCTACCTAATGACCCTATTTTTTCAAAGAGGTGACAGGAACCATACATATTATTTTATTTGGCCTAATGATATTTACACAGCATTTAGGAAAGTTAGAAGCATCATGTTTTATATGGTACAAGAGGCCCTCATTGGGAAGTGCATGCAAACTTTTTAATTTCAACCAGAGGCCCACATGTCACAATGTGAGGGTTAAGAAGGGGTAACTTTTTGTCACTTTTTTGCTTTGTTTATTTAAACCATACCTAATAGTATATATAACAATTGAATTTGGTATTGTTCAAAATAGTTTATTATAAACAAGAAGCCGTTTTGGTGCAATTAAAGGCAACCAAATGGGGATTTTAATAAATAGAAAATTGATGTTTGGTACACTAAATGTCTAGATAAAGGAGATACATGACAATTTTCAGTGTTAGAACAAAAAAATGGAAAAATATATAGTTATCAATATAGACTCAAGCTGGGTTTAGGGCTACTTTTGTGTTAGTATCCTATCATAATATTTCTAGGTATAAAATTTGTTTTCTGTACAAGATTTAGCCCTTCATAATGTCTTTTTGGGCTAAGAAATTTGAGGTTGTTTGAGGAATCATTAGCCATAAATGTACATAATGAGACTCCCATTTACCCCCGTATACATACATTTGTATAATCTGTTACCTTTTATGGAAAGATGGATGAAAAATCTGTGACTGTAGGTATAGAAATATATACATGTAATATTAAATACAGATTGATAATTAAGATGTCCAATCTGGAATCATGGCAAGTAATTAGTGATCCATAAATGTCGCTCTGCAAAACAAAACGCAGGCAACACAAAAAATAAACATGATGAAAATGAAATTTAATTGAACAAAAAGTATTATTTATTTATCTGCTAAAACATTTAATTTACAGTTAAAGTTGACAATTGTTGTTATTAGCTGCCAGTGATCAGTCTTTTCATCAGGAAAACTTCCTATAAGGTATATTATGGTGCAAAGCAACCTGTAAAGGGTTTGTTTAAATGTTATCTGGAAACCGAAAGAGTGACATGATAATCACTTTATACCCACTCACAACCTCTCCTCTGGACTCTGATCAAAGACAGTGAGTGGCAGTTGGGATTAAACAAGGTGATGATGTCAAAGATATGCCACTATCAATCAAAATCACACTACATAATCACTGATGATACACAAATGTATTTTATCAATTCTCAATGCTCCCTTGCCAAGTCCAAGGAAGTAAACAAATGCCAAAGCAATATTGTTTCATTGATTAAACTGGGAATCTGATGCTTATTGATTGAAATGTTGCTATCTGTCATTCCAATATGATCAAATGCTATTAAAATCCATACTACTGACTGGATGAATAAAAAACCCACTTCTCCCAATCTGACATCGAAACAATACCAGTTAATGATTATTGCAGTCAAATTGTTTTTTGCTCAATAACACTGTTAGTAATGAAAGGTTGACCTTTATATTATAATATAAATGGAGATTTCAGTTTTCCCACTGGTTGATTTAAAATTGAAAGAATTTAAGCAAGTGCAAGATTTTAGCTACTAGCTAGGCTAAGGCTTTTGTTTGTATATATATATACACTTAGAAGACAGTACAGCTACATTAATGCTGAACCCTTTTTGTTGCTTTCTTGTTGAATTTCAAACTTGTGCAGGTCATGTAGGTGAATGTTTTTTAATTCTTACTTCCGGGGACCGCCAAAGTAAATTCTACCCAAAGAAAGAGAATAAAAATGCAAACAGACAGGATCGACATCTTACATGTACTTAATGTATTTACAAGTTAATCATGTTTGTCCCTGCTTCCCTAACAATGGATATGGACAACTCCAAGCCAGTTGTCAGATACAATATATATTGTCTTTGGAGAGGCTTTAATCATTCTGTTTGTTTATTGGAGATACCAAACCTGGTTATTTGGTCATATAGAAATGGATTAATAGTGGAAATAAATGAAAGGTGGGACATTGTATTTTCATTAAGTGGTCTCAATACATCAGTTCTCTCTGTGGTGATTGTTCATATTTCCATCTCATAAGAGGGTTTTAATTGATCTTGTACAGACAATCAATACTTAACTCTAATAAAGGTGTAAGGACAGATAAAAATGCCTGGCTATTTGCCATTCTGAATGAATTTCAACAGTTCAATCAATTCCACTTTACACAGAAAACTGCAACAATTCATAAAAGTTTAATGGTGTATATAGTGATCAAGAAAGCATGTTATAAATGCAAAAATAATATTACAACAAATAGGATGCACTAAGCTATAACAAATGTAACTATAGCTTGTTTAGAAATTTCTTTGCTGTTTTCCAAAACAAAACATTGACAATGCACAGTAGTATTTAAAGTTTTTAAAAAAATTATTGACCACTAGAATGTGTTGTCACAAGAGCCCAGGCAGTTGCCTTCTTGAATCATTTGCTAGTATTTATGTATTTGAAAACAATGAATGTGTCTGTAAGAAACTTAATGATGCCCCTGTGTGAAAGATTCTATCTGTTTTTTGTATGAAAACTTGAAACTTTATGTATTGTTGTTTGGTGCACTAAATATATAATATTCTTGTAGTAGGACATGGTTTGCAGATTCAGTAACGGCTAATGTATTGTTGGTTGGTGCTGTAAATATGTAAATATCGGTATCTTTGGCTATATTTTTGTATTAAGACATAAACATAAAACTTCAAATATCTCCATTGTCCAAGTTGATTGTCAAAAACTAATTTCACACCCTTGTACAGTATCATAATAAGAATAAATTATCATAATACCATCACTGGGATATTATTTTCAGTGAATCACCATTGTTACAGGTGTTGCCTGGATTTTAGAAATAACCATACTAAAAACATTTAATGAACTCTCATAAATATATGTAAAGGTTTGGCTGCACCTTGATACATTTGTAAATTTGATAAATATGTGTTATCACACCCAACCTTACATGGAAATGTTGTAAATAAACTATTAAAGCTTGTAATTTTTAACACAACACATTTGGACTTTGGTCTCTTTAATAAATTTATCCATAAATATTGTTTTTATAACACTTTTTATGATCTTTGAATATTGTGTTTTTTGGAATCAACATTGACTCCATGCTCAGTAATTTACATCAATACTAATTTTAGTCAAAATTTTGTTACATTTTGTCCTATAAGCTATTGATGCTTTTTATTTTTAACATTTGCACAAAACCTTGATTTCTTTGACTATTAATGATATCCATACAATATATCAATTTTCGTCATGTAGCTTAGGAGAACCAGGTATGTTATCATTTTTGTGTGGATTCTGAACACACCATGGTCTCTCTTGTTGTATTTGAAATTGTCTGCATACTCTGCATCAACTTTATAAATAAATCTGATGCAGTTAATTGGTTTTTAAGATTTGTTTTATGTCATTTTATCACAGCACTGTACCTGGAAAGGATTAGAGTGGAGCACTAGCTGCCACATACACATGTAAATGTATGTGCCTGTCCCAAACAAGGAACATGCTATCTGGTGGATGTTATTGTTTTAATGTTTAAGTGGAACTTGTTTTGTATTGTATACTTATATGGCCAATATTTATCGTTACATTTGGAAATCATCACATTTTATTCACAGGGCCTTTTACAGCTTTCCAATTGGTGTGGATATTTGTCCACAGTATTTAAAGCTTATGGCACCTGTAGATGTTTGTAATTAATATGTTTTTGAGTGCTGTCTCATAGACGATCAAACATCTCTCGTCAAAATTTCAAATGTATAACCCAACACCCACCACATACTTTATGTGCCTGTCCTAAGCCAGGAACCTGTAATCCAGTGGATGTCATTGTTTTAACGGTTAACTTGTTTTGCTTTTAATACTTATTTGGCCAATTGTTGTTACATTACAGTTAGAGCTACCCTTATGTAAAGATAGATGTATATGTGGTGGTGGTTGATGGTTTTTAACGTCATACACAGCAAATTTATGATCTTGGTCGGATATGTGGTGGTGGTTGATGGTTTTTAACGTCATACACAGCAAATTTATGATCTTGGTCGGACAGTCCCTGGTTGTTCTTTGGTGGTGACTTTCCGTATCTTGTTGGATTTTTTGGACTACAACTGCACTTTTCAGGGCCATGGTGCCGAGCAGAGCAGACCGGTTCCGCTGTGAAGTGATTTTCATGGCCGAGTCCTACCTCAACACACTGAAGCAAGGCTGGTTGTCAGTGGGTCACTGCGTCGAGGGCGATGAAAGGAGTTGGTCTTTACTTCATCACTCCATGTTGTACTACGGTTAAAGTTCCTGCTCTGCAGCATGTGTTGATTTTCAATGACAGCTACATGACTGACATGTATCTGTTCAGTATTGTCCTTAGGGCAGCCTCGTACGTTTGTTATTTACATTTGTTTTGAATGACCCATACCACTTCCCTATTTTTCTATACTATAAAAAATATGTAAACTGGATAAATTGGTTTACTGCAGTTATATACCAGCTTTAAATGAGTAGTTATTAACTCTGCCAGCTTATGGATTTCTATCTTCAGATTTATATTGATAACCTGTTTTATATATAAACTACCACTTAAAGTACCACTAAAAGGTTTTCTAAATATCTGACCTCTAAGAAATTTCCTAACCAAAGGATTTCTATTGCTTTTATCAATAAACAAAGTTTGCTGTGTATACATGGTATATAAACTGCATCAATATTTGATTTGTTTGAGCACATATTTAATATTATCATTAAACAGAAAATCAATGGATAAATAAAACTGATGTTGACTACAAATCCATATAGGTATCTCTACATCTGTTCAGTGAGTTGACATTTTGGAAAAATCTTATATGCCTAGCCATGTTGACAGGCTAAACTGTTTCTAATGAAACTAAAAAGGATGAATGACTTTTGGCTTCCTTTAACATGTAGCTTCAATCCTGATAAATGCAGTTAATAAGGGGTGTACATGTACACTTACCTAAAGATATGATACTTGACTGATGATACAATACATTTTGATATGAAACCCAACTCTATATTTTACTTCAATTTTTCCCAGATTTGGGATAAATATTCACCACTTTCGAAATATTCAATTGATAAATATCCACCTGAAGACATGTCCTGATTTATGTTGTTTTCATACTTAATTTGTTCAGAAGTTCTTAAGGCTGAAGGGGTATATTTACCTGTAACGTATCTTATCGAAACTTCAATGAAATATATTGTATCGAATCATGATCAAAAGTATCGAGATACAGTTTATATTCGACGAATCATCTCACCCCTATAGTTAATCCTTTAAATTTCTTGCCAGGGCAATAATAGTATTAAGTACCATCATCTGCTAATACACTTAGATTCTACATGTATCTACTGTGTATTCAGCACAGCTTTGCCACTTGTACCAGTCATGTAGCACATGATGTTGTGGTGCTGATTTTCGTCACATGAATTTATTTAAATATAAATGCATGTTGTTTTATAGTTTCCTCTAACAATCTGGTCATTTTCTAATATTGTCTTAAGAATTTTAATTTGGACTACCACTTGATATTTTTTTAGGTTTCCCAAAAAATTTTGTAGAACAAAATACATGTACATATACATGTATAAACAATGTAACCGTTTTTCAACTGACAACTTCAGTGAACCTTGAATATTTGACAAATTTAATTTGAAATAATCAATTATTTGTATAAATGTCCATGACATGACCAAACATTCATTTTCCTGCAAAATCAGTGAAAGCAACAAAAATGGGTGCCTTGTGCTCTACATGCTACCACGTTACAGTATGCTAAAGACATTTTTTGATACCAGAAGCACCATATCAATTCAGAATTAACATGACTTGTAACAGTATAGAAATAGAGGATGGAGTATGATTGTCTAGGAGACAGCCATCTAAAAGGTACTCAATTACATCATACATGTACCATTACATTGTATAAGAACATGCTAATATGAGCAGATATCAGATTTTGATTAGGTAAAATAAACTATAATATTTTACTTCATTAAAATTTTTACATACCTAAACAACTTAACTGGTTACTGAATCTATTGGTTACATGTATTTTCTTAAGAATTATACTTGTGAACTTACTCAGTTTCATCATTGTCGAAGATGACTTCATGATCAACTAACTCAAAATCTTTGCCACACTTCGCTGAACCATCTACTGTGTGAAACGGTATTTTGACCATGCCTCTAGCCCCTGATGATCTTATGACTTTAATTTCCATTTCTCCAATTGCTTCAGGAACAGACATCTCTTTCTCTTCAAAATGAAATATTCCAGGATGATCATCATCCAAAATCATCACTGTTGCTACATGAGGTGTCCCAAGTTTGGCTTCACTGGCATTGTGATTACTTTCAAACATTCCTTGAGAGTCACCTGTTCTGAGATTACTTAAACGAACATAAAAGTGTTCATCTTCCTCAAAAAGTTCATCATCTATAATTGTAACTTCAAACTGTTTATGAGTTTCTAAAGGATAAAATACAACTGTGCCTTCAGCATGAACATAGTCTGATCCAGCATTAGCAGTTCCATCTTCAGTTTTATAGTCCACATATAAAGTCTTATTCAGGTCTCCACCAGCCCGTGTGACAGTCAAAGCAAATGAACCTACATTTTCCATTACTGTGTAATGTCCTGGATCAAAGAATACCCTTGTTATATTATCATCTTGAACCTCAACTTTAACATCTTCTATACTGGCCCTTCTTTCAATTTTGGCTTTTTTAATTACATTTCCTCCCCCTGTTAGTTTTCTTGTAGCTTGAATTCGATAAAAAGCTCTACTTTTGGGGCCTCTGTTTATTGCCTCAAGCTCTGCCATTTCTTCTAACTGCCTCATGTCAGCATTTGGGTGTTTTTTTCGTAGTTCCCTGATTATTTCCATGTAATCTTTCCTGTGCTGTTCAAATTCCTTTACCTCCTTCATATCCGCATCATTGTGATCTAAGCCCTGAAAAACAACCTCATCAATGTTGTTCATTTTACCAGCCTGCATCTCATGGGCATCTCCCTCACTACTTATCATCACTGGTTTGTGTTTTCCGGCCCTGTACCTCTTAGAAAGAAACTTATATGGGAATAATTTTTTGTCAAAAACGTAGGCAGTAAAAACAGTCAACGGGAAAAATGCTAATGTCAATACAGCTTCCCAAATTTCAATAATACCTTCTGATGACACAGCAAGAATGAAATAAAGCCATAAATATGCAAATATGCTCCAGGAGGCAGTTAAAAGAAATACTCGAAGATGCTTAATAGTCCTACAGTCTCCTTCTGGAATAACATATACACAAATTGCAGTGATGATAAATAAATTAAAAGCAGCACTTCCTACTATAGTACTTGGACCTAATTCTCCAGCATTAAAGTTATTTTTTAAACAAATTTCAATTAAAGACAAAAGAATTTCTGGAGCTGAAGATCCTAATGCCATTAATGTTAGATTTGAAACGGTTTCATTCCAAACACGAACATTTACTGTGCTGGTGCTTCCATCAGATCTCTTAACAACAATTTCTTTTTCTTTTGAAGTTATAACTTCTATAGCAGCCATAAAACGGTCAGCAACAATGGAAACACCAAGGAATAAGTACACCATTGACACAAAGTAAACGATAGCCCTTGCGGCTTTGTCTCCTGCACTTAGATTTTCTATAGGTCTCCATGCATTGAATATCATGCCATCAGTACATGGTGTTGAGTTTCCAGAACATTCTACTGGGAGAGTAGTGTTGGAAGCAAATGTAATGGGAATATATTCCAGAAGACACACTAAAACAAAACAAAATGATGCTGTTCTACCCGAATTTGTCATTTTGAAGTTGATCCTGTTCATTTTGTTGATGTTTCTTTGGTCGACCCTTTACTGTTTCAAGTTACCCCTGGAATAAATTTGAAATATCAAATTAATTTTCTAGAATGCAAGCAATAAGTATTCCTTTCAACAAACATCTTAATACAGTTCTATTTTTTACTAGTGTTTTCCTCAGTCATTGTCAGTTGTATAATCAACTACAGATAAATTTTCTCTGAACATGCAATAAAAATATGTGCTTCATTAATACTTATTTCCTACCAGTGCCACAATCCAAATTTGGCAACTAGTCTGCTACCATGCCTATAGATATGTTCTTATATAGGGTTGGGTTGTTTTTTCCTGGTTTTAAACTACAATGAACATTATAACTAAACAAATCTTCTCAAAATGTAGCAAAAATACACATTTTGACATGTCATGTTCTTTCCCAATACAGGTCATTTATTTACAGGTCACAGTTATCATGCTTTATGATTCTTGCTTAAAATAAAATGCCATCATGATCCTGCTTTGACGCAACCACTGACTTACTATAGTCAAAAGCACCATTCTTTGGTACTTCTTACATTTATGTAACTTTTAAATATTCTGGTCCACTTTGTTGTTTATAAAAAAAATCATTAAACTTTAAATTGTGTAACTCTGGGTTGGGCTGCAATGCTGTTTGCAGCTTGACGAAACAGGCTCAAAACTCGAAATTAAATTTTCAAAGTATATTTTCATATTGAAATCTGAATCTAATTTGCATGAAGTGGTAGTCTCCAAACGCTGGGTATATATGACCATCTTTATAATAATGTTATAAAATGTATGCATTACCAGTTATTACAGGCCTAGATATACAAGAACCCATGAATCATTACAACAGTAAAACATTAATAATTTATTTTATTACACCTAATATTAGGTAATATTTAATAATTTTGTATGTCTACTCACTACTGATTCCTTTTTGGTTTATCCAGGCTATTTGATTCAGTTTACAGAGACCACAAACTGGCTCATGCACATATAAATACATGTACAATTTAATATGTATAATTAGTTACTTGTACATGTTGTATATTGCATAATTAATTAACTATTACATATATTACATGTCTCCCATGGATAAGACCAATGGCAATGTACATGCACTGTCTTTTTAATGACTGTGAATTTGAAACATCCAAGTACATTGGCAACCAAAAAATTAACCACTTTTTATTAGGACTCATAAAATTTTATGTCATCAGGATAAAATGATTTAGCATGTTCCATAGATGCTCTTATTAAATGCATGCATAAGTCAATTTGTCCAAGTGGTTTTAGAGATTTTTTATATATCAGCCAAACAGAAACAAGAATTGCCCATGGTGGCCATGTTTTTTGTCAAGATTGGGAAGAGATGAGGAACTTTATAAAATACCTAACACAGATGGTCCCTGCCAAGTTTGGTTAACTTTGGCAGTTTCAGAGAAGATTAAAATTGACAGAGAATAAAGGAGTGATGACAAAAGCTCACATGGCCTTTGGCCAGGTGACTAAGAACAACAACTTTCTGGACATACATTAGCTGTCCTTACAAAAATTACAGCAACAAAGGGAATGCTTAGCTTGTCATTACTTCAGAAATCGACATTGTATTGCAGCAAACTCGTTGCCTGAATAGTGTTACTGAGTTTAACACAACAATTATGACTGGTCTTCTAGGACGTGTAACATGGTGAATGTCTGAATAGCACCCAAGTTGCTATTTTATGAGAACTGCAAACCACAGAGTTTTACTGGGCAACATCCTGCAACCTTGAGCGATGGGCAATGTGAAATGCTAGCCTAAATCAATTATATTCTTTAACATGTTTAAAAGGTTAAAGGGTGGAATTCATAATGATGCAATGTACTTGTACATTTCAATGAATGTGTAGTTTGTAAATATAAGCATACATGTATGTGAGATAAATATTAACATGTTAAAAACATGGAAATAGACAAGAGGAAAATTGCTTTTCTGGATATACCTTCATTAGACAAACTAGGGGCCAAAAATAGGAAGATTAGTCATGTTAGTCAAACTTTATGAATTTCTAGTTACATTTATAGACCATATGTTCCATATTCTTTCTTTTAAATATGTATTGTCAACTACTGTCATGACTATACATGTACATGTAATTTGATTAATTTTTAAAATTCGTAACATTAAACTATCAATTCTTTCATTATTTTACCACGTTTCAATGTTGTAATTGGATAAATACATGTAATTTAATTAAAAGATTAAATTTTCCAAAAAAAAAAATTCTTCAAATTGAAGTTTAATGACAATAAGATTAGCCCTATGAGGTGCTTCAAAAGGTCATAATGCTAATGGCTTGGTAATACAAAGAAAAAACTGAACCATAATTGGACAAAAAATAGATAAATTACAAAATTAAATATCCCCTTTAAGGTCCCTTCTTAAAAAATCGAGATGATTCAAAATCAATTCCAACCTGTATTTTATATTGGGTATCATAATGTTAAAAATTTCAAATGGATCTAAATAAAAGAACAAAGGTTATTAAACGAAAACCTTACTGTCTGTGGACGACAACATATAACATAACATAAAACGACAAGATGTGGTATGATTGTCTATGAGAAAGCCATCCAAAACAAATAAATCACAAACTTCTATAGTTTGCACTTAGGCCTGCAATAATGGACATATATCCACACCCTAAGACAAGCTGTAAAATGGCCCAAATATAAAATGTGATAATATTCAAATGTAATAACTAGTGGTCAAATAATTAAACAAGTGTAAAACAAGTAACACTTGAAAATCAAAACAATAACATCCAGTGAATTACAG
>JARWCS010000004.1:2355277-2369300 GCA_034783895.1 Geukensia demissa
TTTTTGAAGATAACGTTATCAGTTTCATTTGTTGGATTTTTGGTTTTTGTTATCCCATTGGTTCTAATAATCTGTCAAACAAACATAAGAAATACCATATATTTATTTCGTATTAAAAGGAAAATGAAGTCAGGTTATTTAAGACTTGAGAGTTCGGAAGATTTCGTGTTTGATTGCTTTATCATCTACTGTGATGCCGATCGCCAATGGGTCCACGAAAAACTGCTTAAACGCCTGGAGAATGATGGTCTTCGTGTTTGCGTTCATCACCGCGATTTTATGATTGGTGAATCGATTTCAACAAATATTGAAACCTACATGAGTAAATCTTTCAAAACAGTTATTGTTATGTCAAACAAGTTTGCTGAAAGTGAATGGTGTCAATGGGAAATTGAACTTGTCCAGGAGAGGAGGCGTCGACAGGGTAAAGAAGCGATAGTTTTAATCATGCATCGTCAGATAGATTCACTTCACATGACTAGTCCTCTGAGAGCGTTACTTAGTACAACGCCATATTTACAGTATAAAGAGGGGTTTGGAGAAAATATGTTTTGGGACGCAGTAATCAATGATGTAAAACGACCACTAGCAGCTCCTCCAACTGCTGTTTTGTGATATTTTACAGACGTTTTTTTAAATATTTTCCTTAGGCTGAAAATACTTTGCAATCTGCCTTGAATGTACTTTACATATTGAAAATAAATGATTGATTGTACATTATCGGAACAAACTTTATTTTCTAAGAGCAATTTTATCGTATATTTAATTAAGTGTATGTCATTATTTTTTCCCTTCTTTTTTGGTGAATTTAACTCACAAATTGTAGAAAGATTAGCACTTCGTAAGAAAGACGTTGAGCAAAAGAGTTGACTTCCCACTTCATCATGTTGTTTTAATATGACGGAAAACAATTTGCATTTCAATGTTTAAAATGAAACTTTGTTTTCCAATTAAGTTTTATGGAATATATGTGAAAAACATTGATTCGTATTTATTTTTACACATTTTAAATTGGTATTGGTTGACACGCCTGCACGTAATTCCCTGTTTTCCAATATTTGGCCCCGAACGTACACGATTAAGTTTCATCCAGAAAAACGCTTCGTACGCAGTGAAATTAAGGCTTTTTCATTCGTTGTTTTTTTGGCTACAATCTGTTTGATAAAAGAAAGAAATGCGAGACGCTATTATTTCAAAACCTTGTTTCGTGCCACACGGAAATCTATTAATCTAAAGGAAACAGATTAACGAGTTCTTATGTAGCGCACAATCCAGAAAAGATGTGTGGTATCTGTTTTGCATATATTCTATATTCTTTCTTTTAAATAAATTGAAATTGCATTTCTTGAATGTTTGCTGCAAGCAGATACTATTGAAAATTGAATAACCAATTGTAATGAAATGGTTAAGCATATGATTTTTTTCAATAATATATGACTAACACAATTGTACTAATATAGAAATATTATGTAATGTTATCAGCAAGATTTGATTAAATAGTACTTTTGAAATTCTGATTTGACAAATTGTGTTTTTATTGAATTGTAAAACATTGTGAAATGTAGAAAGAAGAATTCCAGACACTCAAACATGAAATCTTAGATAAATGTGAAAATAGAAAGATTTTGGTAAATGTCATGGAACCTGCATTCCATTTAAGAGACAGACAGAGTCCATTTCTAAACGTCTCGGTGGTATAATGGTTAGCGCGCTCGCCGCGAGTGCGGATGGTCATGGGTTCGATACCCGGCCGGGTGACACTAAAGACATTAAAAACTGGTATTTGTTGCTTCTCCGCTAGTGCGCAGCATTTGGGAGATAGAGCAAAGACTGGTGAGCACAGAGTCAGAATATTGTGTCTGGGTAAAGAGGCATGTCTTCCTACGAACTGTTGCTTTCGTGAGTTAGCACGTTAAAATAGGGCTGAGCGCATGTGTCTAGTACAAAGCAGGACCCGTTATGAATATGCTCTCGTCCTGAATAGGCATGAAATGTACGTTAAGCAATATTCCATCAATCAATCAATCAATTTATTTCTGACAGTAGATATATAAAATGCAAAATGAAATTAAAATATTTATTCAAATAACTTCCAGGGTAGGGGATTTGAATTCAAGTTAAGAGGAATTAAAGCTGCAAAAGTGGTTCCTGTATTCATATAAAATAAACGGATTACTGTGAGAAAAAATATTTTGATAGGTTGCATAATTTAGACAGACCTATTTCGATTCTTTTGCTAAATTATATCATTAGATAAAATGAATGGAGGTGAAACAAGAACACATGCAAAAATTCCGGAATATACAAAAGTTTCCTTGCTGTAAATTTGATATTATCTTCTACTATATTTGAAGATTTAAAATATTATTAACCATGTCGAAATGTGAGAGAAACACTTATAAATGTACTTAAATATAACATGCCATCCGCAATTTTAAGATTGACAGTTGCAAGCATCATCACAGGACTGCAGCAAATTACACGCCCTTTTGTCAAGTAAAATAGATCATTTGACATTTAGTGGTATTTAGCGAATTGTTTTGGCCAATAACGGACACAACTTAGGAAAAAACTTAGGACACATAGGAAAAACTCAAAACAAGAAAATACACTGAAAACAACATGAATTCGTGATAATTATTTATTTAATTAAGTAAACTCTTAGACATAGCATATACGGAAATGATTTTAAATACAACTAAACGCATTTCTGTCGTAGATAGGTAAAATTTAAGTACATTGGTTAAGATGTTCCATACAGTTCAATCTAAAAAAATTTAAGTATCATTAAAAATTCTGCAAGTAAAACTAGAACTTAACATTAGTTATAACAGGTCAGATTTGTATGAAAACTCTTCATTTTACGTCAAGAACCTTGCTTTTCTTTTCTTCTCATACAGGAGAGAAAAAGCTAGTTTGTCTCGTCTCAGAGTTATTTTTCTTATGAGAAATTTTAGTAGGCTATTTTCCTGTACTAAGTACCATATGAAAAAATTGAGATAATTGTAAAATCCGCATACTAATGGGTATTGTCATGTTTAAATTATATATTATCTGCCGTTTTACTATATCAATAATAACTTGACAAAGAGAGAAAATGTAATGTCTCCAAATGAGTTATACTTAAGAGAATTTACTAACTAACTACAGGTTACAAGAACCAATGGGATAACAAAAAAAAAAACTTTAAAAAAAATCCACAAATGAAGCTGATAAGTCATCATGAAGAAATACACTAATGTATTTACAAGGATTAACCTGGCAAGACAACAACCAAGTTTAAGGAGCGATTGATAAGTTTAAACAGTCCAATTCGATTATAAACTAGTCTAGTTGTGAATAGAGAAATTATCAGAGGTTAAAATATAACAGAGAAATGTTTTCCACTGTCGATTTTTTCTTGTTTCCAAATTGCTATTTCTATTAATGTCAAATTTATAGACATGATATATATACTTTCTGCTAGATTTGACTGCCTATTTGGTTAGATTGGGTGTGCGTAATTTATTTTACAATATATGATATTTCCTATATTCTGTTTCTAATGATACTGGTGAGAGATTACTCCTTGAAATGTGCATAAAGCATACGAAATTTCACCGTATACATTAAACATAGGTAAACTTGTATTTTCTAATTAATATTTCCATAGTCACATTACCATTACCATATTATACCTTACTCTCTGACAATACAATTTTCACTGTTTACAGCCATATAGGTTAAACGACAAAATTACTTATGTAGAACTAGATGATTCAGATATTCCTGATGAAGCTCTATCGAAGCACGAATATTGGCATTTTAATATTTTTAATTTATGTGTGTTCAAACATCACTCATAAGAGTGTTATTATGATTATAATCTCTAGACCTAAATAAACTTAAATATTACACAATATTTACTAGTTATATAAGGTTTTCATTAAAACAACTTGTTAGTAATAATTGTTATTCAGGATACACCCAGGAAGTTTATCTTTTCTAGACAGTTTGATAAAACAGACATTAGTCGACTCATCAATTTGACTTGAAATGGAGTTGCAAATGATGAAAATGGCAGCATTTGTTATTGTTTTGGATTGTATTTTACCTGGCAATTCGTGTCCGAAACATTGTTTATGTAGTTCAGCGAAAAACCTTGCGCATTGCATTAATCTTTACTATATTCCTGAAATACCAAAATATGTAACAACGTTGAGACTAACGCATTGCATTTTGGGTGATATTAAAAGGATGACTTTCAAGAATGTTTCTGAAATTAGATTGCAAAAAATCATATTTGAACATAATTCCCTTCATAAACTTTGTAACGACTCGTTTAAAGATCTGAAGCATCTAAGAGCATTAGAATTTCAATACGAATATAATTTAGATATTATATCTCTGCGGAATTCATTTCAGAGTTTAAACAGCTCATTGATGACAAGAATTGTGATTGAAAACGGTGGATGGGAAACTATTCCATGGGATTTGTTCAGTAACCTGGCATTTGCAAACCTATCGACGGCATCCTTCAAGTATAATAAAATAGTATCATTGGACACGACTGCATTTACTGCATTAGATTCCATAGATAAACTTTCGTTTGAAAACAATGAAATAGTTTTTGTAAACGCTTCAGGCTTGAAGAATATTAAAAGTTTGGATTTATCCAGCAACAACATTTACGAAGTACCATCTTTTTGCTTCGGTAAAATGACACTTGTGCCTCACATGATAGCGCTTAATTTAAGAGACAACCCAGTGCGTCGACTATCAAATGTGTCTTTCGAATGTCTGCAGAATCTTGAAACACTTAATCTGGAAAACATCCGTGTCAAACAGCTACCAGATAACTCGTTTGGTTTGCTAAACAAATTACGAAAGCTTTCATTGAGCCATAATCCACAACTGAATAATATAAGTAGAAATGCTTTCTCAAGCTCATCACTGAAAGATTTACGTTTTGCAGAGAATGGTTTTCGCTTCGATGATCACAGAAGATTCAAGGTTTTAGAAATGTTTAATTCCACACCAAACTTACGAGAACTCGACCTGACTAAAAATCACCTTTCTGTCAATGAATACACACTATTTGAATTGCTGTCTCCATTAACCCGACTAGAAAAACTTGTTTTAAAATCGACATGGATATCTATCATACCTAATGGACTTCTTCAAAAAATGAAGTTTCTTGACACATTGATTTTAAGTGGAAATAGAATAGGAAGCTGGAATTCGAGAGTATTTCTTAACATAACCAATCTTCGAGATTTAGACTTGGCTGGAAATTTGATTCATTTTATAAACGAATCTTCTTTTCCCAATAGCTTTCTAAAGTCCTTGAAATGGATTGATTTATCAGGAAATCCTTTCTTTTGTACCTGTGAACAAAAGTGGTTCTTAGATATGATTTACATTTCTAATTTAAAAGCCAAGCTCAAACAATGGCCACGCCAATATAGATGCTCTTATCCGGAAAGTCTAAAGCGTTCAAAACTAGTCAACTACCACCCAACTGTGGACGAATGTACAGAAAAAAACCAATTGTTAGTGATAATTGTAACGGCCTCAGCTGTCGGCTTTCTACTCCTTGTTATACCACTGGTATTTGCTATTTGTCAGACAAACATTAGAAACATCCTATATCTTTTTCGGATAAGGAGAAGAATGAAGTCGGGATATTTAAGACTAGCATGCGCAGATGATTTCGAGTTTGATGCTTTTATTATCTATTGTGATGCCGATCGCAAATGGGTTCATGGAAAACTACTAACGTGTCTTGAAGAAAAGGGTCTTAGTGTTTGCGTTCATCATCGCGATTTTGTCGTGGGCGAGTCTATCACTACAAATATTGAAAGTTACATGAGTAAATCTTTCAAAACAATAGTTGTAATGTCCAATCAGTTTGCTAAAAGTGAATGGTGTCAATGGGAAATTGATCTTGTTCAAGAAAGGAGGCGCCGACAGGGTAAAGAGGCATTAGTTTTAATCATGTATCGTCAAATAGATTCCCTTCACATGACAAGTCCTCTTAGAACTTTACTAAGAACAACACCGTATTTAAGGTATAAAGAGGGATTTGGCGAGAATATGTTTTGGACCGCAGTTATCAGTGACGTACAAAGACCACTTTCAATTCCTCCTATGGCCATTTTGTGAAAAATATACAGAAATGCTAGTCCAGTGTAGAATACCCATGCGAGAGATCAAAAGTGCATAGTCCAAAGAGACAAGACAAATTTAAAACAAAATAAAAGATAAAACGCAAACAAAAGGAACAAAAGCTTGGAATCCAAAAGCTTGCAAATGCCAAAATAAATAGTAATGATGTAGGAATAAATGTAACAGAATATTAAGTAAAATTTGGTGTTGATATAAATTGTTGACTAGTTCTTAAGAACACAATATATTCAAAGATTAAAATCTGCTCATTGCTGCATTTACGAGCAAAACGAACAAGCTGAGAAATATATACACTGAATGAGGGACGTCCTCGTGAATGAAGGGAAAATTTACAATAGAGAATGAGAAATCGTCTCTGTTGTCGTAAATTTTGGTTTTAATCTTACCTTGTGAAACAAAAACAATATGACAAGGAAAGTTTCACTGAAATATTTTCGGTAAACTGCCATATTTCCTATCAAGTAAAAATCTGATTTATTAGTGACGAAAAATCGACACTTTAAATTTAAGAATCGATATTACGTTTATTTTAATTGCCATATTCGATCATAACAATCAACCCTGGTACGACAAACATTTCTGTATTTCTATTTCATAAAAAAAACTTTTATTGAATAGTTTGTAAAATGACGTCTTAATTTTATTCACATCACGTGCCGCTATCATTTTGACCCCCTCTATTCAATTGACAATATAATGAATCGAAAAGGTTTATTATACAAGCAAAAACTTCGATTTCAACTTGCTAACCTTTCACTCTCCTACACAAATGCAGAAATCTATCGGCGGTCGGGTATCACTTGACGAATGCATCTAAAAACTAATTATGATTTTACCTAAATGTAAGATGACAATAACGGCCCGGTAGGAGGCGTAGTGATCTAGTCTGATTTATATTGATGTCACTGGCTCATCATTGCTTTCCACTTCTCATTTATAAATGATCAAGGTGATGACACTAGCGAAGAAAAAGAGACCGCACAGGAGATATATTAAACCCGTCGTTTACCAAACAAATCGATCCTTCATCATACTATTAATTACATAACTTTACACTTTTGATTTCTGTGTTTTAATCAGTCAAATCATTGGACCGAATCAGCCAATTATTTTAGTTAATAATGAAATTTAAACGAATTTTTATGTTTTGTGTATAGTTATAATGAAAGCCATCAAACAAACAGATCTCGGGTACTGTGATGAAGACAAAGGAATGAAAAGTGCAATATAGAGTTGACATCACCAATGCGACATAATGCCTGAAGTAAAATATAGAAAACCAGAACGAGATTACTAGGCACAAGACAGAAACATATCAAAAACACCAGTGTCTGTGAACGAGGCAGTCAAATATCATGGACACATGTGCCAATGAACGATAAAGACAAGAATGCAATATCGAACACAAGTTTCCAGGAACCAGGTTGTAAATTATTAGCTACACGTTGACCAGGAGCGATCAAATATCTCGAACACAAATATAAGAATTAATCGGACAAACAAAAACACAAATATTCCGGGATGGTACATACAAATATCACGAAAATGTGTCTCTAGAAAAGAGACAATCAAAATATCATGAACACGAGTGTCCTTGAACGAAGCGGACATACATAGAAACAAATTATCACAAACACGTATTACCAGAAATGATTAAATATCACGAACACGAATGTTGGAACCGGATCAGTCAAACACGATTATGATTGTCAGGAGCGAGACAATGAGCAGGAGTCATAAATGACAGAAGAATATCCCAAATCATTGGTGCCCTGACTTCAATTTCATAAATAATCTTAAACTGGGTTTTACTCAAAGTATGACAATTTGATTGGTCAGTTTAAAATTTGAGTTCTGATTTTAGAAAAACAACACATTTGAGATGTTTGCTAGTGAGGGCCAATAATGTTGCTCTAATTAATAACGACCCTTTGAAGCAAATAAAAACATTATTTAAACGGATAAAACTCGGCAAAAAGAAGGAATAATTGTTTGAATAAAAATTCCAAGAACAGTTGAGGAAACCGTTTATACAGCAGTCTATGACAAAGAAAAGCTCTTAATCTAAGAAGCAAGGTTGTGCACATCTCCATGACTGTTTAATATAGTATCCATCATAACATACCTTGCAGAATCCGTGCAACCAACTTAACACAACATGGATAAATCACCAGAAGGAGAAAACTGCTGTTCAAAACGGGCTTCAGTGTGACGACTCACCAGTCATATCAGTTGAACTAAAATGACAATGACTGAGGTATCAGAATACAAAGCTTCCTGTAGTTATTCAAATCTCAGTTTTGTTTAAAGCGGCATAAAAAAACTTCAAGATAGCAAAAATCAAATAAATATTAATTAAGTTCAAGTAATTACTTGCACTTGAAATCAAAGATAATATAAAAACTATTTTAAAATTCTTGTTTACTTATTTTTACTTTTTATGTTCATTTTCAAAAATATCATTTACCAGTCTTTTGCAGTATCATGGTACACATCTTACCTCCTTGAATGCTACAGCAGAGAAAATAAACAATTACCGGTGTTTTTGATGACGTATCATATCTGTTTAGACCATGCTTGAAAGACGGAACTATATCGATATACCATATATTTAGAACCTTCAAAGTCAAGGCAGCAAAATAAAACAAGAGAACACCAGAAAACACGAGGTGACTTTGTAGACATAAGTGGATATATAACTGTTTTACGCTAGGCTATAGCCATGAGTTTTGAATTCTGATTGTTGACTGCTAGGCTTTAATTGTTTGACCTGAATCAAAACAAAGAACTTACGACATTCATATTACCAGCAGACACATTTTGCAAAAAAATGAAAAGACGAAACAAATGAAGTGAAACCTACTTATTATTTAGTTATAACAGACGAAAATAAACTATTATCGGTATTAATGGTAAATGATGGTATATACCAGTCATATTCAAGGAAATTGCTGACTGGAAATATTGAACCAACAGCAACAACAAACATAAATCAAGAATAAAAAAGAAGGAAAACTTTGACAACGATTGTATATCGACAAACTATCATACCAACAACATTGATAGAACTAAGGAACCTTTGTTGGATGTCGCATCAGTCTAAGAGTCCTGCATATGAAATAAAAAGTTAGAATCGAGATACAGGGCGCCATCTGAAGCCCGTTATACTTGAGTTTTCTATTCAAACTCCTTCGCCTAAATCAGCTGAAACAACCTAAATTTCGCCATATAAAACAAGAAAGTTCACGAAGTCTTTAAAATAAATATCGCGCATAGATTTGGAGTTGGTCTTATAATCTTTATATAGATATGCATAGCATACATTTAATAAAGCAAACAATATTTTATGTCCGTTTTTACAATGCTTTAGTAAATTGACACAAACATAGTTAACTCTTCAACTATAAGAGATTTCTAATTCAGATTTTAGTATTTGTGTGCAAAGAAATCTGATCAAGAACTGCATCACAATGAGAGGTAAGGATAAATGCTTCACAAAGAAAAATAATCCTACATCTGCAATAATCCCCAGAATAACCTATTTACATCTAAACTTACAATATTGAAAAAGTTCTCTTTAATTCAAATTATTTAAGCATCTGAAACTAAATCAGAGCTAAGAGACAATATCAGAAAGTGTCTTATAAGATTTTAAGGTAATCTTATAAGACACTTTCTGATATTGTGGAGACCTTTAATAAACTTTCTTACAGAGGACATGATGGTACAGTTAACTCGAATTCCTTTTTGTTTAACATCTTTTCTAGTTTTGTATTACTTTTGTGAATTTCACTATTCTGTATACGTAAGTCCATAAGTAACCTTCCATCAGCAACATTAGAATGTCGAGATTCTGTATACGTATGTCCAGGAGTAACCTTTCATCAGCTGCATTATAATGCCGAGATTCTGTATACGTATGTCCAGGAGTAACCTCTCATCAGCAATATTAGAATGCCGTGATTTTGTATACGTATGTCCAGGAGTAAACTCTCATCAGTAGCATTAGAATGCCGAGATTCAAATAAAATAAAAGAAGCGCTCATATTCAAACAAATCAAAATCTTTGATCACCAAGCTTGGGGTTTTCTATCTATATAACGATTGTCAATATTCAATCCCTGTCCATAAAGAAAAATGAAAAATGTATTTTCTCTTTCAAATGAATTTATCTTACCAATTTCTCTAAGCTTTGCAAATCAGATTGTTTTGAAAAGTTATTAAAAAGAATTCGAAGATACCAAAGGAACAGAAAGAAATCGTTAAATTGGAAGACAGACAAGACCATGGCCAACTAATTGAAACGAAAGACAAACATAGTACACACAACACTACACTGAAAACAAAAGCTGGAGTAACATGAAACCTACAAAAATAGGGTGAGTTTAGGTGCTCCTTTGCTCTGGAAGGGTAAGCAAATCTTTCTCCACCAGGAACACCCGTCGTGTTATTCAGCAGACAAAGCCGGTATTTAGTCACAATCGATGTAAGTTACAACCGGAATAGGAACGGATTTGTAGTCACTACAGTGAGAATGTATCCATTGTCATTTGTGAAATGGACATTTCGTAACCGTCAACCAAATCATGATGGCGACCGAAAAACTGTCGGGGTGATGACTTTAATCTTTCCACTAGAAATCCTTGGTTCAGTAGCATTTTTGAGGAGAAACCATCTATCAATAGAAACCTGATAGGAAGCACATGCCCTGGAGTATTGTATCAACTGAGAAATATTTTCCGTATGCAGGTACGGCTGGAATTTGGTATACCTGAACGGAAAGTTTACACTGGGAAAATCAAAGTAATATCTCTTGTCGTAAAGTTTTGTTTCTTAAACCGCTCTTACTGCCAATTTCTAGGTGTAACTCTTTGTATGAAGCAGGCCTTTATGTTTCTGTAGTATCTTTGATTTTAAGTCGATAGATGCGGTCAGCATAGTCACAAAATTAAGAATTATTCAGTGAAAGAAAATAACATCTGAATCGCGGTACGTGAAACGAAAAGATTGAGCCAACCTTTTTTTTCTTTTCTCTACAGAAGATTGTATGAAATCAGCTTCATACGAATAACGGAATAATCATTGAGAAGGGGTACTGGATTAGAGAAGTTAGTAACCATTGGAATGTCGATAATCTGTTAAAACAGACGTCCGCCAAACATTACAAAAATGGTGTCGATCAAGAAATCATGCATTCTGCAAGTGTTATTTTCAGATTAGTCTTTATTAGAATCAGAGTGGTTAATAACAAAGTAAGGTTTGTCCCTCCATAGAACCACGTTTGTACCTGCGTTTGCCATCTTTTATAACAAAACAAAGGTGATAATTTTTCTTTGAATTTTAAATGGGGAATAGTGGTATAGAGGGTGAAGAAGTCAATGTTTTGATGCTATTGCATGAGTAAAGGGACCTTGATTTGTGGCATTCTTACAGATCTTTAGATTTTCTAAATCAACATTTGATTCACGCCACCCCTATAATGGCCTGTTTCACAGTAACTCTGGAGCCTGTTTTACTGATGATAAAATAAAGGTCAGTACCAATGGAAGAGGTTTTGTTGAGCATTTGAGAGACTTTGCAATGAAATGTTGCTTGTAAAGACACTTATGTTGCTTTAAAATCCAGTAAAGAGGAAAATTCTGCCTGCTTAGTTGAAATTCCAAATGAAAACAAAACTGACCGAAGTGTCGTCGGGGTTTTGTTGGGTTGCCAAATGAATTGTCAACGCCCAATTCCTTTTTCAAGCATTCTATGTAATGTATTTTAAAAACAAAAACAGTGTTGTTAGGGGCTTTGACAGCGGGGACGACAAAGTTCAGAGAGGTGTCTAGCAACTCCCGGATCTTTAAAGACCGATTTAGCGTACATATTTATAGACCTTTTTAACTTGTGAATTCGTATTTGTATTAACGACCTCACAGCCTTCACTCATTCGGAAAGGTTGTCCAGTTGGTTTCCTTCGCGTTTCACCCATTGACTGGCATAATCCTTGACAAAATTCATAAGGATCTTAAAATTGAACTTCAAGTTTATTGATTGAGGCTCACGGAACTTTTGGCAAACACATTTCATTGAGATATGTTTTCTACAGTGTTGAGCTCAGCAGTTATCGCGTGGCCGGCAGGATTATATTTGAATGGTGAACTTGCACACGCGCATTCGGGGGTTTAGACTTGTAGTCGTCGATGCTGAGATTCTTCAACATGTGTTTGTAGTTGAAAAACTTAGCTGCAATTGTTAAAGACTAATCTTTACAATATGGTGAAATTTTAAATGTGACGGATTTTTGACGAAGGATATTGCTTAAATTGCTTGCGTTAAGACCTTTGTTAGCGAACAAAAGTTTAAAAAAAAGAACGTTTTTCTGGTTGAAAACGTACTGGAATGAAAAGCCTGTGATTTGAAATATCCATAATGACTCGTGTAAGTCTGTACATACTTGAATATGAATTTGTAATAGGTGTATCCAAATGTGGTTTGAAAAGTGGAAAGGACATACAGTTTCGTTCGAATGTGATGCATACCTAGGGATTTCTGTATAAATGGCAGCAGGTCGTTTAGGAAAAGATCAAAAAGTGAGGGACGAATGCTGTCGATGAGCGTGACGTCTTCGTCAAGATGCAGAATTGAAGATGTTCATCACATTCACAAAACTACATTGAGGTCTTGTTAAAATGCCTATACCGTCAATTTTGTCATTAGAATCATAGATTTGCTGTTCCAGTTCTCTAATCCAGTAATCTACCTTTTTTCAGCGGCGAGTATGTTAGGTTGTATATTTCAACCAAAATGATACACTTTTTTACTAAAGGCTACATTTATTTGAATTTTACTTTAATCATTTGAAAGTAGAAGACTGGAATAGCCAATATTTTTTGTCAAACTGCTTGGGCCCAAACTGACTAGAGAGTACCTGAATTACAATAATATACTAAACAAAAATACATGTTGTAATGAATGCTCGCATATACTGAAAGCAAGCTAAGGGTGAGATTCCTGAAGATAAGAATTCAAGCCTTTCCCATACATTAAACATTAAACACAGTATGACCGACGATTCAATACTGTATTGTCAATAAACTTGAGGAAAGACAAGATGGATACAATACCGAGTGTGAGACAGCGATAAGTTTATTAACATAAGTACCAACAAAAACAAGTTTTAATGTTCTGTCTACAATGTCGAACCTATACCATTGTGGATAAGTTTGTTTAACTAATAATAGAAATAATAGTAATATAAATCCATGGAAGTTTATGAAGTTTAGAAAGCCAGTACATTGTAGGAACAGTAATATTGTCAAGTGCAGCCTTTAACTGGGTGGTAACATTCAGATTTTCACAAACAATTTGTTGTTCTGTCAAGTTTGCAGCATGAAAAGTTAAGAAACTATGGATTTCATTGCGGTGGGCCTCTACACAATACTTTCGACAGAAAATTAAGATGTTATTGGCTGCTTTATCAGCAAGAACAAACACATAATTTTTATGAAGTTCTTTAATTTTGGGTTTTAACTTCGAAACAGCATTTGTTGTACTTATATCTTTATAATTTAATACAAATATCTCCTCTTTACATTATGTAGTCATATATTTGTCAAGGCATTTATTACCGGGTGCTTTTTTATCCTTTTTTGCAATATGCGTGTAGAGATTTTCGATAACATCACAACATCACATCATTCGGTCGATTTTGGGTGCAGGGCGAAATTTAAAGCCCTTTTAAAGGAAGGCAGTTACCTCTCGGTCTTTGGAGGTGTTTAGGTCTCCAGTAATAATATGACCACATGGTTCATATAAGTCGCATAAATCTGGACAGTTGCTGTTAATTTCGGAATCTTAAGTAACAGAGATC
>JARWCS010000004.1:2369400-2384263 GCA_034783895.1 Geukensia demissa
CATACCATTTTTTAATTATGTTTTCATTTCAGCAGGCGTCTTTCCTTATCCCACCAAATAAATTCGAGCATTTGAATACATTTGCTGCTTTCAGTAGCAAATAACATTTTAAACAAGCAAAAAGAAAAACAAACTTGTTTTGAAACAACAATTTATTAGAACTTTGTTAGTTCCATGCTTTTCACTGCTCAAATACACTTACACAATTCACTCAAAATATCTCAAAAATAATATATATAATTTAATACATCACCCAAAAAACAAATAACAATCACTCAATCTCCCATACACATTTAAAAAAATGTTACCAATCTCAAATAAAAAATAATTATCATCTTATAGAATTTCGTTCTGGCAATCGTTGTCAATGGTGTCAGGATAATATGAGTATTTGCTATTCATTACAATAATATTCAATAAAATATTAACAAAAGATGTCATGGATACTATAACATACAGATAATATTTAAAATGGCTGCACCACGAAAACAAAATATTATGCACAGAGCTGAGAGATTGTCAACGGGTTATGTTATTTTGGATAGTTTTTTTGCACCACAAAATTTACTATACAATAAGCACTGAAGAGATCCATCATGTGGATTTGTGGCAAGCATGTCCTTGTCACCTGTCCTCCATCGTCGTGCCGAAAGCGGCCACAGTGCTGGTTTTCTTGGCGACCAAGTCGATATCAAAGATTTTCAAACTGATGTCAACCATTTTGTTGGTTTGAATGCCTTATATAAATAAATGAATGATATACACGATGTGTCCTCATAAAACCTGGAATTTTGGCCATGAGGATGTGTCTTTGTAATCACACTCTACTGGACGTGAATATCCTTGTGCCGACAGAGAGCCGTAAGATCCGACCTGGTTACTGTTTGCAAGACCCGAGTTGTTCATTTGATTGGGCATCACTGGCAATTGCATATGATTTAAATAGTCCATGCTACCATAATATGAAGAATGTCCGTAATTTTGATGTGGGTATGATGAGGGTTGTGAGTTTGAAATGGGATAGCCACCTCGCTGCATGCAGCTGTTGGGGTTCATGATGTCGTTGACTTGTGGTATGGCAGCTGGACTCCATATCGATGATCCTGTATTCATACTGCCGTTTGATACCGGACTAGAGACGATTGGAGGTTTACAATATACAGGAGACGTTGACGGTGGCGGAGGAGATTTAGATTTCTTTGGTGTTGGTGGTTTCGGTTTTCCTTCTTGAGCTTTTTGTTGCTGTCGACATTTAGCTCTTCTATTCTTAAACCAAACCTGCAATCAAAACAATTACAATCTAATTGTGATAATAAACGCAAAAAATTTAATACAGAGATAATTTCTACAAAATCTGTACATTTAAAAATAATTTTATAATTTAGCCACAAAATAAATTAGTTAAAATATCAATGCATCAATAATTAGATCAGATTCTGAAAAGTTTTGATACCACCAAGGACTGACTAACAGTCCAAAAGAGCCACGCGGACACAGGGAAACAGGTATACAGTAAAATAATTTTATGTACATCCATCATTGGACCATCAACTTGTTTTTTAATCAGTTTTTATAATAATTAAGCTGCTTAGATCAAAGACACGCATCAAAGAAACTAAACCGGCAAATTGTGTTGATTAGCGAAATAGCAAAGAATCATTCTTAAACAATGTTTATATAAAAATTAACACCTATTTAGTGTATATGTGTATACAAGACAATTGTACATTTAAAAAATAGAATAATTATAAATAAGCTGAAACAACAAGTTACCCCATGTAAAATGTAAATTTATACAGAAAATCCGCGGTTTCAATTTTTAATCATTTTTGGACAAAAATCGCGAGGTTAACGATTTTAAATGAAAACGAGTATTTAAGTGAATTGTAACAAAATGAAATAGAATTTTAACATAATCGCCACAACCGTAGGCTAAGAAGCTGACAAGAAAACAACTTTGTAATGATCATCTCTCATTTGTATGTTTATTCAAGAAATTATCCATTAAAGTAGGTAAATACAAGACCGTGTGAAAAACTGCCTTTCTATTAGAAATATGTATATGTGGTCAGTGATAAAAAAAATTCTTCCAGAATTTTCGAATTTCAATTTGAAAACGTTTTGAGCAACACTACTTGGATGTTATAAAATAAAACTAAAGCGGATATTTACCTGTACTCTGGATTCTGGTAAATTAATTTTAAGAGCAACTTCCTCCCTCATGAATATATCCGGGTATCTTGTTTTCTGGAACAATGCTTCAAGTACATCGAGTTGGGCCCTGGTAAATGTTGTCCTTTCACGCCTCTGTTTTCGAGGATTTCCAACTGAAACATAAAAATCTAGTCACTATATACGATATGATTATGAAAATGTTACAACTTAAGCGTACAATCTCTCCAAACCTTACTAAAATAGACAACTGTAATTTCTTGAATCAGAAAATTTTCTTGTCCGTTCCTTTGCAAGTTCTATTGCCGCCAACAGATGGTATAATCTATGCGAGTTTATTTGGTTCGAATTCATCGATTTATATACAATACCAAGAAATGAATATATTAATATTTTAATAAAAAAGTGAAAATATTGATGTTTTCTAATAAACTGTTGGGAAAACAATTACTCTGTTTAAAGATGGCTTTGTTGCACATGAGGTCATTGCGCAACTATTTATATTTTTAGGTACGAAAAATTCATATTTAATGTAAGTTTAATAGTCGATGGCTTTTGAAAGATTGGAAATCTATTGCCTATTTCAAGAGGACTCTGACGCCACAAAAACATTAATTTTGACAACAACTTCATTCATAAGAATTGGACGGATGTGATCTCCTTTTCGAATGGGACAATAATTTGACAATATATGTAATTTTTTGGTTCGAAGAAAAATGTGATGTTACAATAAAATTTGCAGGGGACCACACAAAATTATTCACACTGTGTTAAGATAACAGAAGAACAAAAACTTGTTATCTAACGAGTATAAAGGCCGATCTTGTGTTATTTATAAACCTATAGAAACTGTTGCCCCGTCGAAACAGTATTGCTTGTAAAAGTATGTGACTTCACGTATAGATTTTCAGTGTCTCGTCAAATTTTACAAACTAAATTGCTTTATTTTCTTTTCAATTACAGGAGCATCGCCTTCATAAAAATGCAATGTACCGTTGATTTGAAAGGGAATACGTGAATAGGCTTCGTGACTAGCAGAATACAAAACGCTGGCTTTCATGTGAAAATTTTTCACTTTCGGAATGTCTTTTCAAATCATTTTATTTTCAAATTAAACGTTGGAATTTAGTTCGTGTTAGAACTAAGGTTGAAAAAGACAGAGAGGTTGTAAATCAATGACTAATATTTCCTTTTGGGTATAGATCTTCCACAAATAACTTAAAATAGGATTCATCAATGTACACATATTTTCAATTTATTCTAAATTAAAGATTCATTAAACACATTTTTTTATGAGATGACTATGAAAAGGGTAGACATGCAAAAAATCAACCAGCTTTTTACACCAGAAACAAGTTAGAGACCTCAAATTTTAAATAATATATATTTGATTCCAAACTTATCAACATTTGATATTAAATTTAAAATGCAGGTGTGCGTTTATAACTGAATAAAAGATTCTGTACCAACCCATGTTTACTACTTCATACAAAACAAGAATGGAGACCACAGTAGGACGCTGAACACTTACAAAAGACGATCTGGATACACGCGGATCAAAAGACATTTATACTACATTCATATCCTACAACCTATTATTGGAAATTTCCGAAGAAAATAAAGGCCGCTCGCGGAGAAAAACTCGCATAATTGAGAACAAAACCGAGGAATTTTTAGTGTGGAAGTTCATTTCAATTTTAATCAAATTATTTAACAGTTTAACTATCCCTTTCCTTTCCAAACAGAACACAATCCTACTTTCATATAAAAAACTCGTGAATTTCGTTCTTAACTATACAATCATGGCACGGAAACAATTTCAATACCCATTAACACGATTAATCTATAGTATAACAAAAACAGAAGAAGATGACTTTATTGTGGACAATCAGCTTACCTGGGTAGCCCATGGCTGGATGCATCAAGTCCATGTTTGACTGTGCCAGACTAAGACCGTTGACGGAATATGGTGGTGCTTTTCCTGGCATTGAAGAAGGTGGCAACACTGATGGTTGGCTGTATGCTATACTTGTCATGGCTGGATGATGTAGATGATGCTCAGGTGACGATGATTCTAAGTAATTGTCCGTGTTTGGGTTTTGTGATTCCTGTTCGGAGAGCCCACTGGTTGGAACTGTAAACAAATGCATTTATCTGATTAACAGTGTTCAACTATATCTCTCTGTGCATTAAATATTTCAACACAGGTGTTCTTACTCCACAAACAGTCTTTACTAATGGTCAACCATGAAATGATCTATCAGATATATGTTTTCCAATGATACAATTATTTGACCTGTCTATTGTTGTATGATACGCATGATGGGTAATTATCTCTCATTTTGTCTTTCCTTCTTTTTAACACCCATTTTTAATCCCACCTCAGTGACAGACAGTCATCAAATTTCAAGGAATATGATTGGCTAACGGAATGGACTTGACCAATCGTATTATTGAAGTGTTTGTTGACAATTATGACGATCTCCCGCGAGTTTTGTCTTCTAACAATCAATTATTTTTTTGTGTTAATTAAATGAACACGGGTCACTTATGATGGGACGTTTTCAAGTAAATGTTTGACAAATGTTGCCCATAACCATATGGATAACATTGAAATTCGCATTTATTTATTGTAATTATTCATATTTTTATGCACAAGCCTCTCAGTGTAAAATTGTATTATTTTTTCTCTAGTAGTAAAATAACGTCTACTTTAAAATCCATTTTAAAATATACAAGCGGATATCCACATACATATAATAAAGCAAGAAATTAAATGCATTTAGAATTTTATAGGAAAAGTAAGAGATAAATGGTGAACAAACATTCTATTTGGTTATTTAACAGAATAACTTACACTGTAAATATTGCCCTTTCCTGTGATTTGTTCTCATCACACGAACAACACAAATTACAGGAACTATTTGTCAAAAGCAAATTTGTTCAGAAAGAACAAATTCATTAGTAAAACCATTGGGCATTTGACAGTGTTTACTTTCGGCCAATATGTTTGTCAGAATAAATTCGCTCAAAAACGTCAACGCTTCAACTAAACAAAATTATTTTAAATGTCGCCTGAAACATTAGGCTGATAAATTTACTATTTTCAAAATGTAATAAGTAAGAAGGATGACGCAAATTTCACTGGTTAAAAAGTTTGAAATAAAAATAATAATAATATATTTTTAAAATTCAAATTAATATTTATATATATATATATATGTCTCTAGCAAAAACAAGAACATAATAATACATTAACATTAATATCATAATAAAATTTTTAAAAATAATTGCAATTGCATATCATAATAATTATTATAGATTCATGATTATTTTATTTGTAAGAGTCAGATTTCAATAGATGTGGAGAAGGTCATATTTGTGGCCGTTATCAAAATTTAATGATAATTTAAGTGTCACAGTGTTCTCAAATGATATGTGGTGTTGTGTGGTCAATATATTTGGATAGTCAAAGTCCGTCCATTGTAAATAAAATCCTTCGTTCTTTATGTTTGTGAGAGAAGTCAAAATTGCATTATTTTTTAAACAATACGCTGATATCGAGGACAGCTCTGGTTTTTAGGCCTTCCGAGAAAAAATATATCGTATTAAAGAAGACCTACCTTCCATATTTTGTTCTGCGCCCAAAGCATTAGTCATGTTTATACCGTCCACAGACATTTTGAATTTTAATAATAGAATTATCTGTTGTTAATTAATTAAAAAAAAAGAAATTAAATGTTTCACTACACTACATGTATAACTGCAGATCTATTCTCTTTTTTTTTCTTATTTTTTACATATTTTCCATGAAGACCGGTGTTTGTTAAAATTCCAATTATAAGTATATAATCCGCGTGGTGTTTACGGACATGTAGATTTTTCGATATAAACGGTGTCCTTATTTACTGTAAATTTAATACCTAATTTAGAAAATTAAATAAGTATAATCTTAATTTAATTCTTACCTGCTTTGGTCATTCAGGCCGTAGAAGTCTGTATTTTTCCAACCGATCACCTGTTGTAAATAGGGATAATCCGTATTACAAGTGTCGCATCAAAATTAAATGTTAGTGAACTCGAACTTCAAGTTAAAACTGGCGGATTAAAAAAGTATATAGTCTTCTGCCAATAATTTAAGACGAAAATCTTCGAGTAAAATACAAAATTGTTGAATTACTTCTAAGCTCAGAATCTTCTTAACTGTGTAAAGCACGGCTTAATTCGGTGACAATAAATAATAAACAATGATTGATATTGCTATGTGTTCGCCTACTTGTACTAGTACTCGTGCGAAATTTAAGCTCCGCCCATTTTAAATTGTCACATCCAATCAAAATTTATTACTTAAAAAACGAATGGCTTCGTTGAAAAAAAATGAAAATTCTTTTGGGCCTAAAAATTAAAATAAAGTAAAAAAAGAAAAAAAAAAAACACAAAAACAAATATCGACGTTTTATTCATAATTTTTAATAATAATCCCTGGCCATTATTATAAAAAAAATTACAATAATATTAAAAAAAAAAAAATAAACAATTGATATTTTTACTGCAAGCTTTATCGACGATGAATTTTAAGATTAAATAAAATTTGCATATTACAAAAAAAATTATTTCGATAAATTCAAATTAATGTGCAAAACTATAAAAAGAATTTACTGACACAATTGTGCAACTGTTGGATTTCAGTATATTTTTGTAGGTAAAAATATACTTTTGGCGGTCTTATGGAGTATTACAAATATTACAAATAACAATGATTTTTTCGTTGTACAAAATGTTTTTTTGATTAACCTTCTTCAAATATGTTAAAAAGCCAATATTTGGGCGACCAAGACTTTGGTTAGGATAAGAAAATGAATAAAAATCATCAATCGGGTATCTGCCTTCTTCCTTGTAATACATTTAATAGTGCATAATACCTTAAAACTTTTGGTAAAACTTGTGCAAAAATACTCTGCACTTAAAAATAAACAAAATTATTTTAAACAATATATATGGAAACTAAAATAAATATACATTATAGTACATGGTAAATATTTCAAAACCAGGTCTCCCTACTTGTACACTAAAGTACATGGTAAATATTTCAAACCAGGTTTCTCTTCTTTTTTCAATAAATATATTTTATGAACTAAAAGGGTTTCCATCTTTTATTATGTTAAAAAATTAATAATAAATAACATTGTATCTGAAAATATTCTCTTGTAAAAAAGCAAAAATCAAGGATAAAGGGAGATGTTATATGCAAATTGTATAAATGTATATGTATTTTTTTTATTATTTTATGAATCTACGAATATTTCATCCTGTTTTGAAATAATAATTAGCCGCATACTGGGCGAATTAACGGTATTTTGTAAGATGAAAGAACTATTTGATCCTGCAGTAATTGAAGTACAGTATGATTACTGATTTAATCAGATGAGCAGGACTCGACGTGTGCTTCGCTCTTAATTAATTAACAATTAAAGAGTTAAGGTAATTTTCGCCTCTCTGCTTATGCTTCTAGTGCAAACAAACAAGCCACAAGTAAGATACACACTGAGTTAAGACGAACCCCTTCCCGAGTCACAATAATAAAAATTTAAATCTTGTAAAATATTCTCAATGAGGTACCAACACAAATCTCAAAATTAAGGAATCGGTAAGGACATCAAACAGACCCGACATTGAGGTCAATCCCTGAAAGACGAGTTAATTAAAATTTAGCCTTTATTGTTAAAATTAGTGAGAATAAGCACATGGTAATGGGGAGATATGATTATAATCTTCTTTGGAGCTTATCCTCTTAGTTCTGACAACACTAATCATTACTTGTACAGTCTTGTAATATTTTACAAAAAATCAAGGTGTCCACATTGAAAATGTGACATTATGTTTTTACAACAATAAGTGCCTATTCTAATGAAACGAACATGAAGTTCTCTAATGAGAGGTTTCGTTCATACACGCTTGCATGACAACCCATTTTAACTTAAGTATGTCAAAAGTGATGTTTTGATTTCAACTGTCACCAAGCAAATGGTGCCAAAAATTTAACTAAATCGTTAATGCTCGGTCATATTTTGACACATTTTACAATGTTGCGCTTGTTTCTTTATTGAAAATCACAAGCATTTACCTTGTTAAGATAATTTCGAAAAACGTTAAAAATTTGTTAGTTGATCCAAAATTATGAGACAAACTATCTAGTAAAAAAGCGGATGCACATTTATTGTTCTATAATGAGCGGAAATATACCATTACATCGAAAAGGATTAAAAATAAAAAATCCTGAATTGACATCAGCATAAACAAAACAAATAAAACGTCAGAATATTTACAAATAAATTATTTACTTTAGAATTGGTACAGGAAACGTCATCGATAGCATGACATTATCGGAGTGGGCACATCCTTACTTTTAAAAATTATTTATTTGCACATCATGTCACATCATTTATTTACTTTTTTCTTTTCGTCGAAATTTCCACTCTTTTGTGCAGAGTACAGGAAAAAGGAAGTAATATCTACAATCATGATATTAAAGATATTCCTTTATCTTTCTTGAAAATACTTGAAACAAGTTTTACTTGTTGCGGTTAAATTCACTAAAACGAGAAATATATATTTTTTAATAAAATAGCGAATGTTGATATAAATATATGCAACTCTCACATACTTGAGGTTTGGTATACATTATAATATGTTACATTTAACATTTTACATATGTGTTTTATAACAAATGTCGATGAATTCTATATTAATGCTGAAACTGGAAAAATATTCCACACAATTCATAAAGTTTACTTTAAAACTCAGACTAGAATTGGTGAAGTTGAAAAGGAACATTTAGGAAAACTCTTTAGCATTCTTCTTGCTACCATAAGCGTCTGCTATAATCTCTTCAAATTTAATTTTATAAATTTATAATTTGACTATATGCTTCGATTATTAACGCCCTTCCAAAAAATTCGAAAACGACCACATCCTACAAGCGTTAGAACCCTTTCAGTAGGAACTCATTGGAACTTACTAAGAGATATATTAAATTTCATAAAACTTCATCACATTCCCATATAAATCTTAATTCAGAGCTAAGGTTTATAACCCTGCAATTTTGACAGTTGTAAACTCATTATATTAGAGCGACTCTATCTGTAATCCCAAGCTATTACAGAAAGTCATATAACGATAATATTTGGGCAGTAGTAGCATCTATAATGCATATATAACAATATGTATGTTTGATTTCCGGATAATACACAAGTATTTAACATATTATGTTCAATAATTCCCTCTTCTGTAAATCTGCTTAAACTGTAACTAGTCAGTAAAAATCTGATCCGATGACACTTTTAGTCTAAAAAAGTCAATATAGGTTTATCTCGTCCTGTAACACTCGTGTGGCATTCTTTCACGACTAAATTTTTATTGAAAATGTAAATATGAGGCTCTGATTACATAGACTTTCCTTTATTTTTCGTCGTTTAAATGATCGAGTTATTCAAATATAATACGATATCTTTACAAATATTAACTCTAAATTAACCACGAATTAAGAGACATCACCCCGTACACATTGCAACGACAGTTTGTCGTCAAACGATACCTTCAACGAATGTTGACTAAATAATAAAAATGTGGAACCTTGTCTGTCCAAATACGATCCAAGGCAAACCGCGACACGAAGACTTCTCATCTTTGTTTGAAAATTGGATGACAAACGTTAAGATTTTTCATGAGGTATTTGTACAAGACACGTAATGCGTGTAGGCTTTTGTTTATATTTTCATGCAGTTCCGATTCATACCGATAAATAACCAAAAGGCCCACTAACACAAGTTTCATTACACTATTACAGGCATTTGAAAGAAGACCTCGTAAGTGCGTTGTACTTGTGCCCCATCCTCTTTGTTTTTGACAAATAAAATATGTTTAAACTAATTTGAAAGAAACTCTTTAAACTAGTTCATTGCAAATACATTTTAGTAATGTTTGCCAAAGTGCTACTCATAAATTTACCAGGAGATTTGGTACTGTTCTCTACTCCGACTTAAACAAAAACACCATTTATAAAAATATATATATATATATATATAAGTAATTTTCTGGACGTAATTTAGTTCTAAACCTAATCTTTTTATTGAAAACGTGAGCAACTTGATCAAATTAAAACAATGTAGGTGACTCCGGTTGAAACACTGTATCCCACTATCAATATGACCTTAAGTCACAGATAATTGTTGGTGGTATTCTTCAAAGCAACGTTTCCACTCCTTCTTAGAAACACTTGTCGGTTCCTGAAAGGTCGAGATATCATTCAAAATGTAATAAACTAGAGCAGAAACCATTCTTCAATTTGTGTAGCAGACGATACCTCGAAAGATGACACTGTGCGATTGGCTTATCGCCTTAACGCACGTTCTCGCTATGAACATCGCGCCCGCTAACGGCCTCAGCAGACTGACTAATTCCAATCGGCGCGTGTAGACAAAAGCATATTTTCGCAGTTATCTTCAGATGTTTTATTCAGAATCTTTACAACTCATCACTTTTCAAATAATTTCCAATAAAAGGACACGAAAGAAATATTACTAATTAAACACAAATCTGATAGGAAAACTGTTTCCTCAAAAATGAACGCTAATTATTTTTCTTACTATCAGATCACACAGTGACAAATTCTAATGAATTTATTACCACGACGGAGCATATATTCAATAACACGGACGAAAAATACTAATTCATCTTCATTATATTCCATAATATTCTTTTAAGAAACTAAATTTACATGTATGAAAACTACAAACTAACAATCGAGTAAAAGACTACTAACATCGAAAACGTAAAAAAATTAATAAAGTTGAGAGTTTTATTTATCATGTAGCACTTAAGACTTTTCATTTCAGTTTCATAAAACCAACCAATCTCAGTCAATTGTTCGTTATAACAAAAGTCATATTTGAAGAATAACACCAAAAGAATTATTTTTATAGTTCTATAATTATCAAACTAAAAAAATGAACGGTACACTTAAACATTAATAATATGCATCTGCGGTTATTATTTTTAACACTCTGTCGTGTTTGAAGGAGAAGGGTAGTTAAGGCACAATTTGGCTAAAAAATTAAAAGTGGCTAATATCTAAACGGTCACACGGCACATATAAATTGCTCTATATATAAAAATACTAAGAAATTACCTAATTTGATACATTTTATAGATCGCACAAAAACATCAGAACCAAACTTAACCGAGGGAGTTGACAAACTCGATGTCGCCACAAAGCTTTCAAACAACAACCGGGTGGAACACCACTCCTTGTTAAAAAGCTCTAAATTGCCACAAAATATATAAAACGCACATATTTAAAATAATACTGCTCTTAACCAAATAAAATAAAAGATACCCCAAAATACGCATTGGCCGAAGAATTTGTTTTGTGTAAAAACAGAGTAAAGATTCCTGCAAATACTGTCACCAATAGCCCGACATCAACATACATCATGTCAACTACTTTATGTAGCGTTTTATATGTAATTGTTTTCTATGCCTTCGGTGTTTTTTTTTTTTTTTTGGTTTTTCGATAACGTATTCTGGTTGAATCAGATTTAGTAATACTTTGTATTTTATGTGTACACTGAATCCATTTTTACATTGACAAGAAAACCGAATTTATATATAATATCTGAATTGTTTATCCAATATTCTGCAGTGTCTGACGGAGAAATTTAAGGGACACTGAATGTAAATTTTCGTTTTATCGTCATTTGATTTCTCACGCGTTAGTATCTGTGAAATGGTTTACATAAAAATAAAATATATTTTTATGTTTCAACTTGGGCGGCAGATGCCTATTCAACATAGTATGGCACTCCTGAAATTGAAGAACTCGACAAATGAAACCATTGGAAAAGGCTTATTAAACGTATACTGAGACAAATTAGCTGACAAAAGGAAGAGGTATCTATAACCTTATTTCTACCTCACTGCACTCAACATATGGAAATGCATCTCGACTATTAATACAACAATGGCAGCGCGGTTGGTCCTCAATTGTTATTGCAAAATCCGTCTACACGTTACTATAGAAATATATGATATGTATTTTGGCATCCAAATAAAAAAATGCTGGTATTAAGAACCATACTTTACTACTAACGACTATTTCTACAGATTTAGACAACAATTCATTCATTTTATAACACTTTTATAGTAACCCATTAGACCTACTATGACCTGGATATCTTCTCTTTTTTTGTTTGATTTAACACATCTTTTGAACATAGAAAGAGGTTTGTTGATTTCTTCTCACCACCAGTTTTGGTTCAGATTATTTAAGTCTTTCTGATAAAGCGCGAATTGGTCATTGTTTCGTTACACCAGTGTGGGATTTAGATGATTTTATACTCCTTGGGACATATATGTCCAGCATAACAAAATTCACTCTATTCATACAACAACGATAAACCTGTATTTATTAATTCGTTTTATTTTTTTTCTATATTAGGGTGTAGTACCATTGGACAGCTTGTATGAAACAGAACGCGCCCATGGTACACTAAATAAAATTTTGGTTTGACAAATACAGATCTACCTGCTTCAAAACAAATTTCGTCACATGCAGAAAAATAAACCGCTTAAATTGCCTCCTTGCTGGCGACAGTTTAAGTACAAAGAAGTCTCGTGATTTGAAACACGGATGTGGTCATCTTCTGTTTATGTCCGGGCAGTGAAGGACTCATCATATTAATTAATGGACAAGTATTAAAAATTTCCTTCCGCAGTTGAGTTTACAAACTGGGTTATTATGAAACATTCGTGTTATGAAGCTATCACAAAAGGGGGATGTTTCACTAGTCAGCATACAAGCCTAACTTTTGCTTTTAGCAATTGAAAATTTCTGCGATGGAAATATTGTAACGGTAATGCCAAGTCTTTGTATTGGCAAACGTAACAGCTAAGAAACATCATTTACAAGTAATGTTTTCGATGCGACTTGTGAAAGATCTTTTATACACCCATTTGACACACCACGAGAGTTGTACGAAGCAACAAGTGCACTTGCGTACTCCATCTTCAAAAAAAAAAGATCCCCAACATGGCAGTACATTTGCGATTCGGATAATTGTAGACATTGTATATATCACGCTGCCCCAATGGGAAATCCTTGAATACTGTTACCTTTAGTAGAACACTACTGAAATAAATAACAACCGTCTGCATACTTATTCAAATCAAACACTAATACAAATGTACTAAAACATTATTTTAATCAACCCTAAATTCGATCTGGCAGCAAAAGGCTTTAGTACAATTTGACAGATACACTGATACAACAAAATAAATACATATGGCCTGGTACATCAAGAACAGATACCAACTACAACATAAGAGATTCCCTGGAGCACCAGAAGATATATCTCTTTACATCAAGAACAAATACCCAGTACAAAAAAAGATATTACCTGCATGGAACAACAGAACAATTATCCTGGTGCAACAAAACAGATACCCAGTACACCAGAATATATATCCCAGTACAGCAAAACATATATCACGGTACAAAAAACAAATATTCCAGTACAACAGTGCCGATAATATTCAGGTAAGAGCAGTATTATTTTACGTATTCCCGATTTTTTATTTGGTGCGATTTAGAGCTTTTCACGAGGAGTGGTATTCCACCCTTATTGAAGGCCTTGTAGAGACATCTAGATTTAAATTTCCCCTCGTGGTTGGAGTGCAGACCATCTGACATTTGCCCAATATCTTTTCATTTTCATAGATACCAAGAACATTAAAAGCCTGATAGAACAGAACAGATACACTAGAACAACAGAACAGATACACTAGAACAACAGAACAAATATAACACTATAACAACAGAACAGACAACCTGATAGGACAGAATAGATATACTAGAACAACAGAACAGATACCCATTGCCATAGAACAGATATACTAGAACAAAAAAAACAGATAACCTTATAGAACAGAACAGACAGATACCCGGTGCCATGTAACAAATACACTATATAACAATAGAACAGATAACCTGATAAAACAGAACAGATATATACACTAGAATAACAGAACAGATACACTAGAACAACAGAACAGATACCCATTGCCATAGAACAGACATACCAGAACAATAGAACAGATAACCTGATAGATCAGAGCAGATATCCTTATATAACAGAATAGATACCCAATACCATAGAACAGATATACCAGAACAACAGAACAGATAACCAGATACAACAGAACAGAACAGACAGATACCCAGTGCCATAGAACAGATATACTTGAACAACAGAACAGATACCCTGATACAACAGAGCGGATATCCTAGAAAAAAAGATAGCCTGATACAACAGAGCGGATATCATATCCTCGCACAATATAACAAATACCCAGTATCACAGAACAGATATACTAGTACAACAGAACAGATACCACGGTACAACAAGGAATACCATGTCACAGCATATCAAACTGTATGAAATCTTGCTATACAGAACTGTGAAAGTGGACACACTTAAACACCAGCAAGTTCAATATCTCAAACAAGTTTGAGTAGCACTGTGCCTTTTTTAGGGTTTGGTCTAGAAAGGTATTTGTAAAAGGAATTCGAAGATACCAAAGGGGCAGACGGAAATCGTTAAGTCGAAAGACAGACAAGACCATGGGAAACAAAATG
>JARWCS010000004.1:2384363-2401696 GCA_034783895.1 Geukensia demissa
CATCAAATGCAATAGTAATGCCGCAACTTGATGATCTGCATTAAATTTTGACCTGTTATTTTCTCACAGATTTGTTTAAATGCTGTTTTCTGTCGATAAGTTTCTGTAGCCAGACTGTAAAAGTAGACAAAGCCGATGTATAGTCACAATCGATGTTAGTCACAACCGGTAAACTATTTTATTTCGACCATATTCTGCACCTCTATCGAGTGAAGGATATCTAGCACATTGATATGTCTTCTGTTTTGGGTGCAATTTTATTTTGACCAACAGAATATTTTTTGTTCACTGATCCCAGTATACTTAATAATATAAAGCAAGTAATGTAAAACGAACTGACGGGGTTAATTGTCTGTGGACAGGTTTCTAGTATTTACACTGTTTCCAATGATCATTATGCGCGATGAATTCATCATGAAATGTTTTTATTTAAAATGACAGAAGTTGTATACGTTTCTCTTTTTCGTGTTCTATAACATTGTCTTTTAATGCATTGAAGCATCCGGTCCTGTTTCCGTGTCGGGAAAAATCGTAGCTTTTAACGGTTCTTTAGAATAGCGCAAATTTCCGGAGACGGAAAGTCAAACATTTCCTATTGATCAAGAAAAGGTGTGCGCCGTACGGATCAATTGAATGTTTTCAATAAAGCCATAACGCATTAGTTTTCCATTTCTCCCAGATCGAAGTTTGTTTTATGAAAGTAGAGTATCTTTGGTGCTTATTTTCTGTCTAATTAAAAGGTTAATGCATTAAACTATAACAGTCCAGATTAAAAAGATTATACACCGTGTAAGTTAATTTATAAGGTAGGTTTAAATTCAATTGTTACTTAAATGTAATTGCCTTAAAATCTAGGAACTCATTACAGATATAACTAAACCAACACGGTTTAATAACTATTTTAATAAACTTGTTAAACATTTCTATGACAGTTTTACTTTGACTCTGTGGTTGCTTTTCTCTGTAATAATTTCTTATCCGTTCGCCATGTTATAAGACATACTCTTCTAGATATCCTTTGTTTATTATTGCGATTCCACCTTAAGCGATTGAACTAAGAAATTAATTTTTCCTATGAAGAGATCTGGTCATCGAGGAACAGTTCAGGAGTACAGACCAGCCCATGATTCTTTGTATGCGGCAGTAATCAAATATTTTGCTTCAATAATATCAGGTTTATATATTTATAATCTCATCTAATAATATGTTAAGCGATTAACACATCGCAGCAGGAAATTGTCCAAAAAGTCCTAAGGAGAAAAGTGAGAAAAACGTATTGTTAAAATTTTGGGATTATCACAAATCCGATGATTAGCGCTTAGACGGTATATCACAATGTCTTGCGATGTAAATGTCTTGGTATATGCCGTGTTATATACACTAACAATATGGTTCGGTAGCTAGATCAGTCTTTTCTCTTAAATAAATATTAACTCAAACAACAGTTTTCCAATGTCACCTATCAAGCAAGATCACGCGAACAGACGAGAACAATTTACAAGCGAGATTTTGTATAAAAGGAAGAAAATTAGTCTGATCCTAGACAATGTACAAGAAGAAATGACAGATATTGAACAGTTCACAATGACAGACTGATAGTGGACCCTTGGTTTATTGTAAACAGTTTATAAGGGGAATCGTAGATATACATGTAGCTGAGAAAGAAGAAATTTTTGGTATGATTAACTTGTCATCTCCCGATCGAGGTGGTTATCCATATTACTATGAAGGATACATAAAGAACATGCTGAATGACACTGAATTCTCCCCTAACAATACCGTCTTACCATTACCAGTCATTCATTTCATTTATACAAGTGGTAAAAAATGTTTATGCGAAAATAAAATAAAATATCCCAACTAAAGAGTTGAACACTCTGCTGAATGTTTTGTATTATCAGCTAATTGAACACTCTGCTGAATGTTTTGTATTATCAGCTAATTGGACTCTAGTAAAATAGAAATGTCTCTTTCCTTCCAAAGGCAACGCCAGGTTTACGGAATTTAATTTTGAACAATAAAATTGAACATGTTGATATAAGAGCTGACAAAACATGGATGATTTGTTTTCATGTAAGGGTCATCGGTTCATTGTATCAGGCACTTCACTTATAAAAAGACATTTTTTGCTTTGAAAAGGGATTAACGTAAATCCTTTTCCCAGAGGAATGATATCATATTGAGAACTTCACGCAATCGTTGACAGACACTTTAAAAGATGTAGTAACCGTTACGTCAACGGGCGTAGTTTTTCAAGGTAACGGAGCGGAATCGCACCCTTTATTAACACATGAACCATTCTGATGTGTCATCTAACCTTAGTTCTGGGTTGATGAACAGAAAATTAGATAATTAGATATGATTGTTAATGAACATAAAAATTGTCACTAACTTTGTCGGGAAGTAACCAGATAGTGCCCCCTACTGGTAAATTAAAGCGTGGTAAGTTTTGGTATGAAAAGATAAGGGTATGGTCAAGTAGTATGTACCCAACAATAACAGGCAAATGGTGTAAATATGTAGCTATGATACGGGCCGACCACTCCTCCTTCCATCTCTCTGTCTCTCACACACTGGTTATAGAATTATAATTGGATGATAAGGGATTGTAATGGCTGTATGGGGCCCAAACAAAATTAACCAACTATTTTGGTCAACAAAGAATTATCCCTACTGGAGTTTCATTCAGCTGTAAAAAGTTGAGAATAGTAAGAAACAAACGATATTTTATAAACAAAATAGGGAATGAAACCAAAGATGGATACAATTTGTTTACAGTGACCGATTATAGTCATACAAGACTTACCAAATTAACGTTTCGAACAGATTACACGAGCAAATGCGTGGATTAATAGCATCCATGGCAATGAGAACACGCTTGTATCACTTAAAGAAAAGTTGTGACAATATTTTCACAAAAAGTAAAAAATAATATTACCGCAACAAATTTTCACAAAAAAGTTAGAAAAATTATTATGTCAACAACATTGTCTTGTAATAATAAAAAAATAATATTGATGTGTGTTGCTTGACGTCCGGTGGCAAATATTTCATGCCTATTCAGGACGTAGGCAGATTAATGATGCAGATGAATGAACCCTGCTTTCTAATAGACAGACACACTCAGCCGGATTTTTAACGTGCTAGCTCACGAAAGCAACAGTCCAAAAGGAGACATGCCAGTTTACCCAGACACTTTATTCTGACTCTGGGCCAACCACTTCGCTCTTGCTCCTGAGTGCTGCGTGCTTAGGCGGAGAAGCGGGAAATACCAATTATAATGTCTTTGATTTGACCCGCCACGAACTTCCGAGGCGAGCATGCTAACCATTACACTGCGTGGAGGTCAAAGGGGTATTGAGATGATAAGCATGAACAATTTTGCAGGTCCTGTGTCTGTTTTTGAAACTGTGTTTTGTACCATACGTATGTTATGTAATAACTTGATATGCACAAAATCTAAAGAATAGCAGTAGCAACAAAATAATGATATCGTGAGCAGTTATTAAGTTGTCCAATACACCAATCTAAGTCTTGTGATTTTTATATTTTCAAATTGTGATAGCCTTTGGTCACTAGAAAAATCTAAATAGGCAGTTTTCGTATGTTAACAAGGCGCGATGGTCGAGTGTCCTGTAATTACTCTACAGTGGTCACACTCTAACCCAATTACAATGAATCGGAAAGACACTCCTGGTAAAAGTACTTTTAAAAGTGTCCACTACGCTTGGTTAATTAGTAAAATTACGGACTTCCATATCAACATTATGATTAATACGTATACATTAATTTGTAGGTCTTACCTGTTTAAGAAAATCAGGCTTGTGAAATAAATGAAATTATTGCATTTTTAGTTTAAATACGGTCATATGGTCTTAAATACAAATAATAAAAAAATTTAAAGCACATTTGTCGTTGTTACGAACAGTCACTTAAACAGGGTTCTAATTATCTGTTTGGCCCTGTACAAAATATTTAAATGTTTTGATATATAGACCAATTAAAGCCCAAATCAACTGTACTACACCCCCTTCAACATGTTCACAAGTACCTTAAAACACCTGTTTTAGTGCGTTAAAGCAAGGGGAACGTGCATTAACGTTTAATATTAACAGGAAGTTTACGAAACAGTTTGTTATAAAATAAACCAACAGGACTTAATAACAGAATTGTATAAGAGCTTTAGATCCATTTTTTTTTGCTTATTATTACCAGCAGAAATGGTGGTTCTTACTCTTGGAGTAATAAGACTGTAGATAGCTCTTATGTATAGACTAATATGACTGTATATAGTTCTTACTCTTGGACTAATAAGACTCAAAATATTTCTTATACATAGCCTAATAAGACTGTAGATAAATCTAATGCATAGACTAATATAACTGTATATAGTTCTTACTCTTGGACTAATAAGACTCTCGATAGTTCTAGTTCATAGACTAATATGACTGTATATAGTTTCTACTCTATGACTAATAAGGCTCAAAATATTATATACAAAGCCCTATAGACTCTAGATAGTTATAATGCATAGACTAATATGACTGTATATAATTCTAATGCATAGACTAATTTGATTGTATATAGTTCTTACTCTCGCCCTTATAATATAGAAATAGGAGATGTGGCATGATTGTCCATGAGACAGCCACCCACCAAGTGACAGTAGAATTTTAACTTATAAGACTCTAGATAGCCCTAATGTATAGACTAATATGACTGTATATAGTTCTTACTCTTGGACTAATAAGACTCTCGATAGTTCTAATTCATAGACTAATATGACTGTATATAGTTTCTTCTCTTAAACTAATAAGGCTCAAAATATTATATACAAAGCCATATAAAACTCTAGATAGTTCTAATGCATAGACTAATATGACTGTATATAATTCTAATGCATAGACTAATTTGACTGTATATAGTTCTTACTCTCGCCCTTATAAGCTCTAGATAGCTCTAATGTATAGACTAATATGACTGTATATAATTCTACTGTATAGACTAATTTGACTGTATATATTTCTTACTCGTGGACTAATAAGACTCTTGATAGTTCTTATGCATAGACTAATAATACTGTATATACTTACTCTTACTCTTGAACCATAGTGGGTGTCGTGTGTGGAGAATGCCACACTCCATGCACGTAAACGATCCCTTTTGTAGATTTCGAAAAAGAGAAGGCTAATGCCGCTTCAAAAGGCTAAGTTTTTCGTCTTCACCTATCCCGCCATTTTCCAGTGGCAGTCAAAAGCCATTGCCCATCCCTACTTTCGATAGTTTTGATTATTGTTGAACTTGTCCCCGTCCTGAATATGCATGAAATATTTGCCATTTGACGTTAAGCTCTAGGACAAAATTTAATAAGATAAAGATAGTTTTAATGTTTGGACTTTTTTCACATTAGATAATTCTTATATTTGGACTTATTTCACATTAGATAGTTCATATATTTGGTCTTATTTCACATTAGATAGTTCTAATGTTTGGACTTATTTCACATTAGATAGTTCATATATTTGGTCTAGTAAGACTTTAGACAGTTCTTACACTTGAACTAATATGACTTTAGACAATTCTAACACTTTGACGAAGTAGCCATCAGATAATTCTATAATAAGACTTAGGCAGTTCTTACACTTGGACTAAAAAGACTTCAGATAGTGCTAACACTTTGACTAATACGACTCTAGATAGCTCTTTCACTTGGACTAAATAGATTTAGATAGTTCTTATGTCTGGACTAATAAGACTTCAGATAGTTATTCCTGCACTTTGGCATGTGATTTGGCTAAAAGTTGGTCTGTTATTTTACTCCATTTTTGCCGTTTCCTTACTCTTACTCTTGTCGTAAAGATGTAAAAACTCCATACATTTTTCGTTGGGTTCCTTGCAGCATTTCTAGTTTCAGCTAAACACGTGTCTGTTATGATGCGCCTCGCCCAATATTTACATTAATATTTCTGGGATGCAGTCACGCACGTGCTCATTTAACATCTTTTTTTTTTATATCGTGCAAATTCAAGAATAAATGTCTGAAGTAAAACAATCAAAAAGGTTAATTAAAAAAATGTTGTAAGATGGTTTTTTGCAAGTGGATTAATTTCTAAAAATGCGAATTTGTGAAATCTTATTCTTTTTGAGATCGTCATGGAAATATGATTTTCACTGTGCTTTGTCCTCTACAGACACACTTCCAACATTGTGCTGAAACATTCACCTTTTTGACCTTGTCAAGAATCTCATCGATTCCTTTGGATTTTGGAAGAAATACAATTGTTTAATTCAGAGGTTCCAGAAAAATATCTAATCTAACAGTTATTTTTAATAATAAAAAGCGAACCTGCTAATGACATTCATTGCGAAATTTTAATCGTACATCTGTATCTGTAATAGAATAAAAACCTTTTGCTTTGAGAAATTTTAATAAAATGTGAATACCTGCAGAAACTAAAAAATCTATTCTGTAATTACCAAGATCACAGGCACGTGAAACATGACACGTTCCGAATGCCACAAACTGTCGAAGACACGTGTAAAATTGTTACCTGTATAAAATTATTTCAATCAGATTTTTGATAATTTGAGAAATAATTCTTAAACCGAAAATACTGATAGCATAGCTTAAATGTGTGAAACTTGGTATATTCAATAAATTTGCTACAACTAGAGTTCATTTTATTGTGTACACGAACAGGTTTCGTATAAATAAACGTAAATATTTTTATATGAATAAATTAAACTGTCAACATGTGTGGTTCCGACGGTAATGACTCGTTCAAAAAGTGACAGAAATGCGGGTCCTATAAATACACTATAATACATTAAACAAAATTTTGCCACAACAAAAGCGGAACTGCATCGAAAGATTTCAAATGAAATATATAATATTATGTATCTTTGGACTGCAGCTGAGGCTGTAGTTAAAATTTTAATTTATTTCGAAATAAATAAATCCCATTATGTGTAATGTTAATTTTTCCGTCATTTTGTGGGTGCAATCAGCAAATGGCCTAGGGTAACAAGAAATTGGATAAAATCTTTATTTTATGTGGTTTTATGAAAGAAAAGATGAAATTTCAAGAATATAGTTGCATTATATTCTAAATATTACGCTGAAGCAGAATATTAATCCTTTAAAACATGCCATTTTACGAGAGATTATTAATGTAAAAAATTTAACATTGAGATGTAATGAGATATTTCTTGTGCTGAGGATAACTGAAATTTTAACTATAGGATAAGTTGAAGCAAAACATTAAAAAAAAACTTGACTTACTTTAAGGCTGAACGTATTTATTTATATATTTGATACTTAAGCTATGGCAAATTTCGTTTGGTGTACATTAGATTAATCTACGCTTCATCTTATTAGTTTCCACAATAGTGATTGCGATTTTTATTATTTCGGCTATATGAAGTTGTTAAAATCAGTTGCATGAACAAAGGAGAGAATTTATTGGTCGGCATGTTCATATTAAAAGAACTGGTCGGCGAAAGCTTTATGTCCAGGCAGGTGTTTACACTGGTCAACTGGATTGATTAATTAGTGTTTGTTATAATGTTTCCGTAAATTAAGCTATTGATGGATAAAATTACGGTAAAAGTCCTATAATATTGAGTAACCCATGCAGAAAAAAGCATATGTGGTCAAACATAATTTGTCTGGTCGACGTTTAATAATGCTGAATGCAACGAGAGACAACAGTTTGATCAACTTACTGTTTCTAATGTTGTAATAGATGATACATATATATTAGGTTCCAACTTAATCAAGTTAGAAAGCCACATCAAACACAGGTAGTATTAAAATTGGTATTTGTTGCTTTCCGCTATAAACGCAGCAATTAGGAATAAGAGCAAAGACTGGTCGGTCCATAGTCGGAATAATGTGTCTGGGTAAACTTGACAGGTCTGCCTGTGGACTGTTGCTTTCGTGAGCTGTCGTTCTAGTACAAAGCAGGATTCATTCAACATCGCTCATTCTTATGCTTTCGTCTTGAATATGCATGAAATTATTGCCGCTGGCCGTTATAAGCATCAATCAATCAGAGCTCGCACAAAATCCACCGTAAATACATCTATTACAGCCTGGTCAGTTATATATGCTGCATGCAAGCAATGTGTGGTCCACCTTCTAGAGAGCTTTTAAACTAATTTCTACAAAACCCGTTTCGTATTAATTTCTTTAACGACATTTATACTTAAACCAAACATTTTCAAGTAATGGTATCAAAGAAAAAACTTGCTTCAACGACTTTTCCACTCGGCAAAAGTAACCATTTATGAAATTATGACAGCGCACTTGTTAAAATCCAGTTATGGAAGGTGGTCTCGATTTTAACTTTTAACATTGATAAAATTAAAATTACATCAACAATAGAATATTCAATTTCCACAGTCGGCCATACTCAATATTCAAAGCACATGTTGAGAAGGACCACAGACTCGTTTATTTTATCATTTATAACTTTTTGAATATCTGTCAAAATTTGATGACTTGTAGTTGGCTACTGTGTATTAAAATTAATGTGAAGAAATGGCAAGAACTGGGAAGATAGAGGCATGTGTTGATTTTAAGACGAACACACACGGGGAAGGTTTTCTACATCACTATTCACGTAAAGAGGGTACTAAGTGTGAATACTTCACGGATAGTCAGGCAGGACTGAACATCCTAGACAGAGGAAACTAAAGGGCGTAGCTGGAAATTCATGTCCCAGCATAAATATGGGGCACGCCATAGTGCTGCACCGAACAACCGAATTGTTACACCAAAAGGTGCACTCAAATTTAGGATGTTCCGTCTACAAATAAATAAATAATGACACAGTTACTCGTATTCAGCATAATATAACTGGAGCCAGCTTGGCCATGCATGTCTTAAAATGTCATTACGGGTGTGTTTATGTTTAGAACATGTTCTTATTGCTTCACATGACAAATTATGCTGTCACTAGGAACCAAAGCAAAATACAAGATAATGAACACGCGGAAAATACAGGGCACCACCTATACCTGAAAAATCTTAGAATATGGACAAAATAAAGGATTTTAGCCTCCTATTGTTAACCTTTTCTTCTGTATGCGAGGATGTCCTTGTGGTATATTTACGCATTGATCCTGTCCAAATACCCAGATTTCTATGAGAAAAGAAGACTTATCATTATGAAGCATTAAAAATAACAAGGTTTAAACGTAAATTCTCAAATTCTACGTCCTCGTTATTTAATTAACCCACACACTGTCCCAAATCATTACTTCCTGAACATGACATTGTTCATCTCATTCCATATTGGTCTGAAACCTTAACAGCAGATGTTTCTTCGGTCAGGCTTTATCCCAGTATAAGCAGATTCCAGCCAAACCTAGGTGGTCAGAGGAAGCCGTATTGTGCCTAGGGAGAGACTGGTCATCATAAGCGTTGTGAGCCGAGTTCACCTTTTGTATTTTTTTAAGCAGGGAGCGAACCCCGGGAGATAGGATAACTTGATCTAAACAAGTACGGGTATATTAAATAAATATACCCCATACCGCTCACCCGCATAAACGGATACAGCTGATATCATTCCCGATTCTCCATTAATTCGGGCGATTTAGAGCTTTTCACAAGGAGTGGTATCCCACCCTTGTTGAGTCTTTGTGGAGATGAATTCCCTCTGTTTTTATCGTGGATGGTCTCTCTGACATTTACCCCATCTTTTCCTTTTCATATATATAATTCAGCTTATCTGTTGTACTGTTTAAAACCACCCGTAAGACAAAAAGATTTCTGCTTAGAAAGCACAAAATTAGAACCAAATAAACTCCATTTTCTATCATCAAAAACAGATTACAGGTAAGTTTGAAAACTGCTATACAAAGTTGCAGGAGCAATCATAAAAACTTGATTTGACTTGATATTTATTTTGATAACTTACATAAACAACATGGAAATGATATAACAATGACATAAAATGGCACAGAAAACAAATATCATATAAAGCACCACATTGGTTTAAATTCATTGGTTATAATTAGGTAACAATTAACAACCATACATGGTCTAATCTATTCATTATACAATGGTATGGTTAAAACAAGGGTAAAAATAATTATATCTATACTAGACAGAAATATAAATAATGAGCAAAGGGAACACAAGGTTAAAACTGTGAAGTAGATACAAGAAGGTCATTAAGACCTAAAGACACACAAGTCTGCATGAATGAGTTACTTCCCCTGTATATGTAAATGAAACCACAAAGGAAAGCCACTTTAATGAACTTACACATGTTTTTTGCCAAACATTGCAAATATTTCCCATCAAAAAAAAAAAGAAAAATTGAGAGAATGATTAACACCAGTATAACTCGGCCCATACTAAAGGGAGCTTAAAAATGATAAAGGATTATGTATAAGTGTTGGATGATAAATTACTCATCAAATGTCCAGTATTTTTTCTGTTAGGTCTTATTTTGAAATCCTGTTAAATAATTGAAATAAAACTTATACTATTCTTACTGCTAGTTCCAAGAACATGTTCTGGTAGGGCAGAATAAGCCTCAACTTGATAAGGTTATACTGGTATCACACAGTATGACTTAAAATAATTTCATGTCGGTATTTTGATGAAGACTACAATGATTTTGATTACTTATGCCCTTTCACATTTATCAAAATAACACCAGTTTTTTTTACTTTTACCTAGAATGGGATAAAATTTAAATTTCAAGATAAAAACTTCTTACTCTCTGTGAATTTGAGTATATTTGATCTATAAATAGAAAATTAACATAAATTTATTTAAATGATGAAGATGCAGCAACACAAACTACACTGAATCACACCTTGGGAATAGATAGTTTGTCGTTTTGGTTTAACAAAATTCTAAAACATCATCTATATGGAAATATTTCTTTTTTGATTCACTTTGAAAACTATCAGAAGAAATTCATATGAATATTAATAAATGTATTTTAGTTAATTTTGCAGTGATTTTCCACCTTTGATGAATATTTTGTTTAATCTCTCTATAGGGATAAAACAGTAAAGGAACTTGGTTACCTTTTCTTTAGTTTATTATCCCTAAAAACCTATGAATAAAATCTTTTTTGTAGTTCTACAAAACTGTTGGACAGATAATTGAACATAATTAATATGCAAATTACCCTTTAAAAATTTACATCCAACTAAAATGGAAAAAAAAATATTCACACAAAAATTAACATAGAAACAAAGAAATAAAAAACTCAATAAATATCAAATTGTTACAAAGTCTGTCCAATCTCAGAAACTCAATTTTTGCTAAAGATCTTTGATGTATACAAAGACACAACAAAGACAAAAAAGAACCAACTCAAACTAATTTTGCCAATAACAGATTTCAATTATTTTACAAACAAGGTTTTACTTTTTTAATAGTTGTGTCCAATTTTCATCAGTGAGCAAGGGTTAAATTTGACACATCTTAAAATTTAACATGTTCTGATCAATTGACCAAGCAATCTATTTTTGGTTATTTAGTGTAAACTTATCTAGTTTTTTTGGTTCAAATGCAGAGTACAATGTACGAAAAATCATGTTAAAGTTATAAAGGGGATGAAATATGCAAGGTCAAATATATAATATATGGAAAATAAAAATTGCAGAGTTAAAAAGGACCAAATAAGGGAGATCACTCCAAAAATACCACACAATTTACTATTCTTCTTTTAAAAATATCTTGTTGCAATAACTATTTAATTTCAGAAACAACAGTTGATTTTGGCGAGTGATTTACCTTGTATTAGGTAGGTATTAATATTTGTTTTCGTAAAAAAATGCATGTGTGTCTGATTGTATTGCACATGAAAAATGAAACCATTTATTTTTTGTGAGGATGAAATTTTATGTTTTCAGACCAAACATCGGTCTTAATCCCTGTATTCCTTTGTATTTAAAACTTTAATTTGAAAAGAACAGATCGGCATGGGTTAAATGTATACTTTTTTTTACTGAAACTACCAATTAACTGATTAATCTGTTTTATTTTAAAATTTACTCAAGATTTTGTAGACTAAAAATATGTCAATCTTATATTGTCCAGCTCCTAATGTTCTGCTACTTAGATGAAGCAATTTCTACACCTAAGTATATGGATAGATCAAATAATACTTGTGGGCTGTGATAAAGACTAGTAACTGAAGCTGTTGAAGACTCCCACCCTTTTTCAAACTATTACAGAATAAATAAAATGATTATACTGGATACGTCATAGTCAGGCTCTGATACTGAATTCATTGGTTACACAATGAGGACTTGTGTAAGTTTGACAGATCATAACCAGCGATAAGTTATATCTCTCACATTTCCCATTACAAAAAACTACATGTATATTTAGATGCTGTTGGCGTTAAAACTGAAAATATGATAAATCCATACCACATACTTTTCAATTTGTATCAATTATCACATTTATTTAAAGCATACAGGGAAAAAGAACCAAATATAAGTGTTATACTATCCATTCTCAAAGGCTTGCTACTGCAAAAATTTAAAAAATTTTTTCACCGCCTTTGCAGATCAGCTCAAATTTTCAATAGATAACATTGGATAGCTGAGATCCCAACATAACAAATGAAGCACTCATATCCAAACAAATCCATATTGTCAGCCAAATAAAGGACTACTACCATGAGCAATACAAGGAATGGAGACTACTCTATTATTTCAAGGGATCAAATAGTAAATTATTTTTGCAGTTGTGGCAAATATCTTTCCACATATCCAAAATGTTGGTCTAGATTGTACAAAGGAGGGGGAATGATTAGGCCAAATTTGGCCCTAAAATTAAATTATTAAATCAACAACTGAGACTACCTGATTGATATACTTAATTGAACACATTGTCATAATCAGATACTATTTACCCCATCAAAGTTCATAATTTGTGAAAATTGCATACTGTATTTGATCAAAATTTGATTTGTCTGCAATTTCAAGGAACATCGACACTTTTAAATCAGTTTTGGGCACTATTTAATCCATTTTTGGTCCTGAAAATACACAGCACATCCGTGTTCAGTCTTTATATTACACATAATGTGTATTTTTACATTACAGGCAGGATATATTAGTATCTCGACTTAATACAAATGTTCTCTATACTATTTGTACTTAAAGTATTGAAAAATGTCATATTTTTGTACTAAATTGAACAAAACTAGAAAATTGGTCAAGTTTGGGCTGTGAGAGCTCAGAGAAGGACACTTACACAAATCAATGGCATATTTCAAACTTGCTATGTATCTTCCTTTAAGTAATCCATATATTACTTCAGGTGGAACAATTTGAAATTTTTGCAAAATTTTGTGGCCAGAAAGTGGCATTATCCTATCTTGTCCTTTGATGTCTCTCAAAAGAAATATTCCTGGAAACAACTTTGTAATGTACGATCCCTGTCTATTAATTTGGGTTTTAAAATTGCTGCATTTATGTTAAAATATATAAGAAGCAAGATATCCCCTCCAGAGATTCTTTGTTGTCATTAAATATATTGTCTTGAAACATTTTAGACAATTTTGTTAACTGGCCCCCATATTTTTTTTACACAAATCGCATTATATTTACTTTGAAAATCCAAATGAAAATTAGTTATTATTTTGTCAATACAAAACTAAAGAAAAGAAATAGATCCATTTCTGGCCAAATTTTCCAACACATGTCTTTAAAACAATACTAACATACCAATATCTTTTGTGGGTTTTGTTCCTGTATTGAAGTTCTTACAAAGCATTTTGACAACTCTTGGAAAACCTTGTTATTTTTTAAACTAACAAATAAATTTTAATCCTTTTCATCTGTAAAAAATTAGTCACTTTGATCTGTTGGATCAGTGGGTTCACATTTGTATGTTACACTATAATTCAAAAGATGTTTAGTTACAGGAGTGTAGTTTAATGTATCAATTAATAATAATATTTTAAGAAACAGGTTTTTGTTCATGATGAAAAACTGAAGGTGAAATTATCCCATATCAGAATATTTTTGTACAATTTTCTCAAAATTTGTTATTTTCCACAAAAATTAAATTTTGAGAAATACATATAACTCATAATTAACCTCCTTTTCCTTTTATAAGCAAATATATTAAATATCATTTAAAAAATAACAAGATCACACTTTTGATGTAACTGGATCCAAAAGAAAATAAACTTAAGCTTCATACTTTAACTCCTACAAAATGCCATATCAAATTTTCTTTCATTCATATAATTTTGTTACACAAGTTCCAATAAATATATTACATAAAAGGACCTGTTTACATGTGAACTTGGAGAACTCATTCATCAAGACTTCGATACAATATTCTGTTAATTCTAAATAAAAACTGAATATCTTGTTTCAATTTGTACTTTTCATATATGATTACTGATTACCGTAGTATGATTCTGTGAAGAGAAAGCATCATCTGTGTATCACACTTTTTTATGAAATATAATACAATGTCAAACAAGGGGTTTCTAAGCAATGGACTATCTGGGATTCATATTCTGGGGAAACGGAAGGGGTAGGAGGGCTGATTAAAAAAATAAATAAAATTAATTAAGTCAATTCAAAATTAAACAAAAATTATGGGTCAATAATAAGATGTTGGATATGAAGGAAATTTAGATTATAAAACAGGGAAATCTAACATGTTACAGACTTGTATTTCAGAAACCAAAGGGCACAAAAAAGAAACCCCAAAAACCACTTGATATAAAACTTGTGTGTCAATTTACATAAGAACACTTATGGAAAATGGTCACAACCATAAATATAATGTCAATAACTGATCTTGTATTTTAAAAGCATGATTTTATTTATATTTATACAATATTTATGATCTGCTGGTGTAAGAGGCAATCCAGTAAAAGTTTTATAGATTTATTTGAACTAAAATACATCACAATGAACGAACATCAAACCAATATTATTGTCAAGTTTGTAAGATAAGACATGTAGGAGAACCAAGGTCATATTTTAATATTATACCAAGTGTACCTTGCTTCTTACATACCTACACCTTACTAGTTGTCTTACAGTGACACGGTGCCATGTAACTTGAATTATACCATGTTTATTCTTATATTCTCCAGGCCCTTGATGAGCTTCAGTTGTCTCTTTTTTTCAGATCAAATTAGCAAGGGTGCAATGTATATTTCTAATATTACCTCATTTTGAACATCGATAACTGTTCCTCGAGACAGTACTTTAACAGTAAATAAATGATTTTGTACAGTGTTTTTCAACACAAGATTGTAATTTAAAAAAACCCAGCAGTTGATACTAGTAGTCTCTGTCTTAGCAGAAAAACTAACTTACACCAATAGAAAATTATGTAGTGGACAAAGTTCAGGATTTTGAACACCCTATTTCATTTAAACTGAAAAATGGAGGAGCTGGCAGATTTTGTTTTTATTTTTATTTCAACCTTTCAAATGCTGATCAATCCACCATCCATTGACTGGAAATATGGAATTAATATTTAAAAGCCTTCATGTATGAAGAGAAATGAAGAAATTTGTGGGATTTTAAAGCAGGAACTAATAACTTGAATAAAGATTTGTTTCCTGGTGGAAATAATGTAAATAGCAATTTTGGAAAGATGGGATGGATGGGATGAAAAACTTAAAATTAACATAAAGTGGCCTAAACAATTTCTGAGAAGGCCCTCACATCAAGTGTGAGCATGCTGCAAAAATCTTTGGTGAGAAATTGAGATATAAATAACATTCCTGTGGCAGCATAATCTTCAGATGACAAAAATATTTAACACATGTGTGGGCCTGAAGCTGACTTAAAGCTATGTGCACACATATTGTACAAAGTTCTGGTCAAATGCATTTCTATCTCTACAGTACTGAGTCCACCATGGTGCTTCTCCACCCATCTACCTCAGCACTGGACTAGCAGACGACAACTTTATCTGTTACCACAAGGGGTCACTGTATGCAGCATTCTTTCTTGTCCTGCTTCAACAGTTTTCCTTCACTGATCTTTCTATCCAACTGCTCTTCCTCTTCAATTCTAAAAACAGAATGATATAAAAAAAATTAAATACCATATTCACCCCACTGATCACCAAAATACAAATAAGTGACTCCATCACTTTATTTCTAAATCAGATAAGCTTCCTTATGTTTGGCGGCAACACCCAACTTGCATAAATGAATTTCCTTGTTTGTAACTAATGTAAAATGTCATTGTTGTGTGTCATCTGTGTATTAAGAAACTTCTACAAAACTGAAGAGTACAAAGGGGTTGATCATATAATTTCAAACATTGCTTTTACTTTTTAAAATGTTCATATTTAATGAGTAAAATCCTGTTTTCCTGAAAGGTTCCAAATTTCACTACCGGTAAGTATTCTAATGCCCAACACCCAGGGAAATTTTAATTTCATGAAAATAGCTTAGTATTACATTTTTCCACATAGATCTGGTTTTAGAGAACATGGGCTACAGTTCTCAACAGAATTATCTCATTGACAGAAAGTTAAATTAAGTAAAGGTTAACATCTCAGCAAAAAACTATTATTGTTGGGGCCTGCATTCCCAGTTACTTTAAGCAAAATGACCCAAATTTGGCAGAGAAATGGCTCATACTGACAGTTTCACTATTCTGAAGCTAATTTATGGTGTGACAGAAAAATCATAACTACTGGCATATTAAAAATTGTGCCTGTTCTGTATTAACTGGACATAATGAAACATTTTACTACCGGTATTATAAATTGGATTATATAAGACATTATAGGGCTAAATATAACCATTCATAAATCTACTCCTTTACAAGAGATCTCAGACAACATAGATATTGGGGAAAGATACCAATTATAAGATCCACTTACACAATTTTTTAAATATTCTACCTTACAAAATTTTGGTTTGAAGACCCAATAACTCACTGAGAGCCCATATTTTAATTTTTTAACTGACCTGGGGGCTAATTAAGGCACATGTAGTAAATGATGTGACTATTATTAAGAATGATATATTCTGATTACTATAAATAGTCACATGGGACCGAATAGAGTCTGTCCTACAACAACCAATTTGAAGTTTGAACTAACAAACTAGAAACTTCAAAATCTTATATATACCAATACTATATACATTTATAACCTTATTTATTACCAGGTCATGTTTACAAGGACCTCAGGTCACTTTGAGGCAAATGAGACAGGACATTAAATGTTTGAACTTGTTTATCAAATAAGTTGAATGTAGCAGGTAACTTAAAATCATAGATATAAAAATAGGAGATGTGGCATGATTGTCCATGAGACAGCCACCCACCAAAATGACAGTAGAATTTAAACTTTT
>JARWCS010000004.1:2401796-2419073 GCA_034783895.1 Geukensia demissa
CTTCTACAGGTCCCATTACGGCCTTCAACAATGAACCAGAGTCCATACCATAACGGAAGCTGTAAAAGGCCCCGAAACACAAAATGTGAAATTATACATAAGGTCTACTTGGTCACAAGGTCTCCTCCCAAACGCCTAAAGGTCACAAGACGGATTTCACCCTCCTGGAGTCTCACTTTTAACAAATATCATAACATATTAAAAAGTAATAAGTTCTTTTCTGCATGTCTTATTTCATTAGGATTATTATGCCTTCTGGACTGACAAAATGACTGATATGGATTTCACATTGTATATCCATATCAGCCATCATGTGCAATCTAAGAGCATTATGATGTCATGTTTATTTAGGCTATGATCAATATGAGCAGTTTCCACTAAAATGCATTTATTTATCTATTTAATGTATGCAAAATAGAATTATTTTGTTTATTGTGTTTGAATTCAGACAAAAAATAAAAAACTGATTAAAACAAATTATGGACAAATATATGTGATAAACAGATGATTACAAGTCACTCTCCAAATCAACCTTGGTATAATCTCTGACCAATATTGTCCCTTTGGCTAAAACCCTCAGAGCTGATATGGGGGTCTCAGTATGATACCTGGTTTGATATGGAAGGTGACATTTAATAATCTATAGATATTGAATTTAGTTAATTTTATCAGGACTTTTGCAAAGAAGGAATTTTTAAAATGACTGCAAGAAATATACTGTGATTAAAATCCTTGTAAGCTCCTTATCTTAATAAAAAATACAATCAGAAAGGCAAGAGTCTAAATTAATTAAAGTTATTATTCCCATAAATTCATTATCTTTCATTACTTAAATAATATTGAACTTATCAAAATGTCCATAAAACTTGGACAGTTAACTTTGACATGGAACTTTGAGCTTTGTGGACTGAAGCTCATCTCTATAAATCATGACACCTTTAGATCATAAATGTCTGATAAAATAACATGAACAAATGTATCACATCAAAATTAATCAAAACACAAAAAACCTGATTCACAATGACCATGTTTACAAAGTTGTTAGAAGAAAAAAAAACCTGGAAAACTAAAATTAATATTCCAGGTAAATCATTAAATATTATACGGTACTTATATAAATTAACAGGAATTGTGTAAAAACGTTTATTTTCTATGTGAATCAATAATTTTTTTTAATATAAATTAAACATGAATATAATATAATAGCAACAAAAAGTCCTAAACTAGTGTAACCCTTTCTCAAGGTCCTGAGATTTTCAACTATAGGACAAACCTTTTCAGAATGTGGGATATCTTATTGAAGAATTAAAGAACCACAGGGAAACTAGCCTGCTATATTTGTTTGTTTGTTTGATTTGGGTTTAATGCCACTCTCAACAATATTTCAGTAATATCATGGTGGTCAGTTTATCTGGTGGAGGAAGCTGGAGTACCCATAGAGTAGCACCGACCTTGGGCAGGTAACTCACCAACCTTATCAAATGTGATGCGAGTTAAAGGCAACCCATTAAATAGCCTGTTAGAAATAAAGAATATGGGGTTTCCCATTTTTTGTCCAAGAATCCCAAAAATAAACCTTTTCTTTCCCTTTTAATTTTAAAATTGAGTATACAGAATATTGGTGCTCAATACATACTGAAAATTTTTGGAATAATATAACATGTAGAATATAGGACATGAATAAAAATGATTTTGTTTCATATTAAAATATAGAATAGAAATGACTAGACATAATCTAATAGATTAGGAGGTTTTGGCATGTTGGAGATCCTGCAGTATTTCCTGATTAAAACATCCTGCTGATGAGGATTTAATTTTGTGATTTACAGAATTTAAGGATGTAAGATTATAGCCATCAAGGATATGAAGGGTCATTTATCCTGGTCAATATTTATGTTATTTTCATAAACAAAAACAATTGTCTTTTGGTTTTTTTTCTGAGTGATGCCAAGTTATACTGAAATGGTTAAAATTTTTAAAGTAGTCTTTTTATCATGTATGAATAGGAGATTCAGTATTTACCACATAAATTTAGCTGTCAAAGCCGATTCAGAATTTTATGTTATAAAGGCCTTTATCATTGGTAAAATTCAGAATCTGCTTTACATGATAAACTTTCCCATATCAAACGTTTGTGCCAAATACTATAATTCAGAAATGAATGCAATGTTTTTATTATTAATAATGTGAGTAAATGATAATTGCAAAAATAAAAACGTGCATTTTTCTATCTATTAACTATATTTGCACACGTTTTCTTAAAATCACAATAATTAATCTGACATTTTGGAGTGAAGTTTTAAAATCGCAATAATAAATGAACCCAGTACTGGTAATTTCTAAATTTACAATATCAGGAAGCTATCCTGCAAGGTTGCTGAGAAAAGATGCGAAAGAAATTTTCAAACATGAATAAAATGGTCAAGGGATCAGGAAGTGAAAATATGTCCAACTTGAAACTGCCTTAAACAATACACTTTCCCCTTACCAAAGGTTCGGAAGCTAACCTGCATGGTTGCTGAGAAAAATGTGACAAAAATTTTTGTCATACAAGGCAAGATAGTGAATCCTATATGTCGCTCTGCGAGATGCAGGCAACACAAAAACACTGGCTGTACATGACATATATGAGTGCTTGTAGAAGAAACTTTTTGATTCAACATCTACTCCTTTACTATCTATCAATGATCTATTGCTACAAGGGCACACAAGAAATAAACAGGACAATAAAATACAATTTTAATATGAGACCACAATCCCAGATGTCACTCTCTAATAAAATCCCACAGATGTAAAAGATCTTAGGCTTGTGCAGAATATAACTGCAATCACCGTAATCGGACCAAATGAGGCATTCACCAACATCAACCCAAGCAGTTAAATGTTAGAAATATTGAACTGAAAGGGAAATGAAGGAAGAATAGCCCTCCATTATCGTAGCGTCTGTGAAAGAAAACATTCATTTTACCTGTTGTACAGACGGCCCCCGTTACTTCCACTTTTATGACCGTACAAGTCTTTCGATTCTGATGCAGTAGACAAGTTAATTGAAGAATAAAAAGATGCGCTAAAATTGTTTCAGTTCCTTGATAAAACATCGCACTAGTTGTTTTCAGTCACTGATTTTCAATAGGCATCCTACATGAAGAACCGATTCTTTCATTTAAAAACCATTACCTATGATATTAAGGTTCATTCAGTTGTGTTGACGTCGTAGAAAAACATGATTCCATTAAATCATTGAGATATGGAAACATCAGTCATCATAAACAACCTTAATTTTGTCTTTTCATCAAAATTCCATTAGCTCATTAATAGGAACTATTGGCAAATAGACAACCTACAACTAAGTGTGAAACCAACTACATTCACTTAACTGTTACCGGATTGAAATTCACAGCGGTTAATGCAGAAAGGAAGTTGAATAATAATTTTTCAGGTAGACAGACAATGGTTCAGGTGATAGCTTACCAAAATGACCTCTTTAATTGTCAATTTTTAAAGGGTGATATTCACTGAAGGGAAATATCAATGAATTCAAACAAACACAGGTTGCATCCAACGGACAAGATCTAAATTTAAACATTAATTAACTTCGATTTCTGATAGTCCACGGGAATATGGATTTATTGATTTATTTAATAGCCACTGTGGTGGTCATTGAATTTTTAATTAAATATTTTTTCAATAACATTTCATTCTTCATTAAAATGAGCTCAAATGTAGAGACTGGTAAATGAAAAATATTTCACAGTTTAAAATTGATTACAGTTTTTAAGTGGTATCTACAAAAATTTTGGCAAAAAAGTTCTTACACCAATTAAACTCCTGAAATTATGAATGAGGCTTCAATCATTGTATTTCACATTTAGAGTTTGGTGGATGTGAGTGTTCCAATCTCGGGCTTTCTATGTACTGATTCTAATGCTACTGATGAGTGGTTACCTCTTAAACATGTGTCTAGAATAACATAATTCACCATACTTATAAAACATGTGTCTAGAATAACATAATTCACCATACTTATAAAACATGTGTACACCTGTATTTTAAAATGTAAATTTTTCCTAACGAGTAACACTAAAATTCTATAAATAAATGTACTATTTTTTAGGGGTCAAAATAAACATCCGCACTAAAATTTAGTTTAACAAAGGAAAACCTTTTAATGGTTACTAATTAAGACAATCTTAAAAAAGAAACTGTACTTTGAGGAGCTTAATTAAATTATATACCGGGGTATGTGCTTCTGGTTTTGTATTTACTTATAACCAAAGAAAGAATTACCCCACAGGTGTACTGGTTCATGTTTTACACTTTGCAATAGCGTTTTATATACCATTATCTGCCCCTAAATTTTTCTACAGAGATTTAACATTGAGGGTTGGTCATCTTTGTTTTTGGCATGAGTGCTAATGTTTTACCTAGATAAAGTAAGTAAAAAAAATGCACACATTTCACACTTTGACAATTCATGTAAGAATAATTATCTTTAAATTTCCATTCAGGCGTGAAATGCATTTTGTCAGGTTATTTAATCTGAATTTAATTAATTAATTACTTAATTATTGTGCAGCATTGGCAATGTGAACTCCCCCTCTTGCAAAAGCCACTTCCACAAACAAATGGCTTATTTTACAATGTGAACTCCCTCTCTTGCAAAAGCCACTCCCACAAACAAATGGCTTATTTTACAATGTAAAATCCCCATATAGAATTAAAAACTTGGCACAGCTTTAAATACATCATGATTGCTGAAAACTATTTTTTGAACTTTCACTTTTTTTCAATCTACAAAATAAACACTATTTCATAAGAATATGGTAGACTGTTTTTCTACCATATTCTTATGATCTCTTATAACCTTTTTACCCATTCCAACAAACTCTAACATAGAGTATAGATGAAACAGTTCTGAAACTGTGCTGTAATAAACTTATGCAAATGTTCCAGTCAATGTAATAAATCAGTATCTTTTCGAATTCAACTTGGCCAAGATAAACCTACATTTCCCTACTTAAATAAAGTAAAGTATTCCCTTAAGTATATCATACAAGTATTACCAATACATCCTCCATACTGGAATGGTAAAATTGTATTTTTGAATTTGCCACATTTGATAAAAAAAACATCAATAACAAAATTGTGCAAGCGTGGAAAAACAATTTGACAATCATTCTTTTTTGGCAATAAAGAAAAACATTAAATGATAATTTTAACTCAAAATTATATGCAAGATTTACTCTGTAGAGGTAGTTTCTTGTAAAAGCCTCTGTTTTTATTCTTTAAAATAAAAAATATGTTTAATGAAAAAGTAAGTCCACCATGGTTCATCTCTGACCAAACCTAAAAAACAACTTAAAAAAAAATTAAAGGATAAATAGTCCTAGACAGTTTTGTAGTTGTTAATTAACAATAAGAAAGTGTTGATAGGAATCTATCATTCTAATCTGATTAAGGTAGAAATATGTATTAAGAAAGGGAGATTATAAAATAATTCCTCTCGATGAGATTTATGTATTGATGAAAAATAAAGACCACAGTTTAAAACTACAATAGAGTCTGATGATTCATTTTAATTTTATTTATTGTTTTCTTAAAAAATATTTATAAGTTACTAATATAACAGGAATGACCATTCATATTCTTGAACACACAAACTGACACTGCATATTTAATAACGGCACTCCTGTGCACTTTGTGCTTTTGTGCAAATAATTCTATAAATGCAGCCTTTTAAATAATAATACAAATAAATTTCTGTAATATTTACAAACAACAATGCTCTCTAGAATAGCATTTTGAAAAAAAAATTCTGCATGAGTATATTATTTATCTGAAATTAAAAAATAGACAAAACAACAAAAAAAAAGGAAAAAAGAAAAGAAAATAAATGATCTATTTCTATAAAACTCTTAAAGAAACCAGACTTCTGAGTGTATCCTTCTTGGTTAAACATACTATAATGTTAATTAAATGTGTCTTGGATGATACCATTTTCCAATTTAGGAATAAAATCTTGAAATTATGCATTGATAAATTTTCACGTCAAATTAGCAGATCAATCATAGAGCATACAGAAGATTTATCGTCAATGTCAACACCTGTACATGACATGCCCCCCTTTAAAAGCATGTTAGTCAAAGTTTAACTAGACAGGCCGTTTTCCGTTACACATTTCTATTAGCGTGGCATGCGTCAGTTTTTCTACCCTACAATTTTCCCTGTCATTACCCTTGATCTTATTATAAATTTCATTTTTAGATGGATAGGTAGAGTAGAAGGAATAAAATATGATCAACTTGGAAGAGCTGGATATTTAATGGGTAGACAGCACTATTTATTACCTGGTTTTTGTTCAGGTAATCATATACGTCTAATTATTCCATTAAAGAACCCTTATATTTCTATTAAGATATTAAGTGAATCTTTCCTAATGGCCGATTCACATGCAATACAAAATCTGCAACTTCCTTTACCAATGCTGTTTCTTCAATAACAGATACTGAATTTTATTTTATTCTCTGACTATAGTTTTCTTCACGAAAAAATCTTAAATTTCCAAAACAAATTAAGACTTTGATGTAACCAACGCACACCAAGTGGGTAGGGGTAATTCAGGACTTGTGCAAAAATTGTGTGTGAAATACAAGTAGTTTGTGTGTACTATGTCATTATTTCTTATGTATTTCACACACTCTATTAATTTCCTGCCCTGAAACTTACGCTCTTTCCTGAGAGTCTAAATGTTGGACCAGTTCATCTCTTTTATTCACTATGGCAACCAGTTCTTCCAGTAGTAATTTCTCTCTCCTTTTCTGAGCTTCAGTCTTTTGCCAGTCTATAAACAGATAAACAAAATTATCATCTAAAATAGAAATCTAAATTTCAAAATTGTAACAAATTATGTTATAAGTCATGCTCATAATGTATATTTTGGAGGAAATTAAAAAATGGTTTCTGAAGTTTCAATTATCTGAATAATGCCAACATATGTCATTTAGTTATTATTAGCTCTGAACTATGACCTTATACTATTGATACAGTGTTTAATTCTATTTGTACTGTTTTAAGAAGATGTGTTCAATCTATGTTGAAGAGAAGATTTAAATTTTATAATTATTTAAACTAAAAACTTCACTAAAGATAGTTCTAAATACAATTTTTCTGTAAAATACAAGTTTTAATAATAGATTTGCAAAAATGTCAAATATTTTATTTTTGCAATAGGTAATTATCTCTTCAATAGACACTAATTAGTTTTAATTAAACAATGATGGACATTCTTTTATATTTACAACAGACAGTATTGTGCCCTACATGGTGACACCACACCCGTAACATAAAACCATATTGTCACACCTGGCACCAGGCTATCTTTATTTCACACCTGACCCCATATAGGTATACATGAATAAAAAAACAATATCCAAGCCTTTGTGTTCCTGTAAAAACACACGACTGATAGGAATTTGTTTCCAGGGTATTATCAATCTTGAAGGTATTGACATGATAAAATTAGATAGTACAAACTCTGAGCCCAGGGTGAGAAAAAACACAAAAGATCATGATTACATTAATTAATAGCTATTTATAAAAACAAACATAGTCATGTAGATAATGTAATTTATAAAATAATTAACCATCTTTTGAAAGCTAACAAGTCAGGACACATTAATTAATAAAATAATCAAATTTATATTTTCACATCACCATTTTTAATATTTTAATGAAATAATATGAACTTGTGATAATAATTTACTGAAATGAGCATTGCTATCTTATTTGAATCTGTCATGATTTCTGCTTGGTCAAATTTGAATGAAGAATTAGCTTGGCACACTTAATGGCTTTACTAAAATCTTCTTTGCTTTCTTATAATGCGGAAATAATTGTCTTACTGGTCATTAAACAATTTAACAGCCTTTTTTTAAACAGATGAGCATCTTATTGACAGAGAATATACAAGACAAGAAATGAAAAATCAAATTAAGTCTAACTTTCCAATGGCTTAACGTCAATCTTAGTTTTACTTTTCTGCCCCAAAATGTACAAACACAAAATAAAACAATTAATCATTGACAAAATCCATTTATCATGTGAAAATCTGGTTTATTATGTAAATACCTATCAATGAAGTCTTTAAACTGCTGCATTGAAGCAAACATCCGACCAATATTGTGTGCATCATGTGCAGTTCTATTATAACTTCCTCCATGGAGACAACAGGAAGAGACAAGATATTTTACAATGCTAGAACTTGTTCACATAGAAAATTCTACATCTTTAACAAAAGTTTATTAAATCAGTGCCCAATGAATCATATACACTTACATTTCTTAAATGAAACTCTAACATTTTAAGACAAAAATCAAATTTAAATGATAAAATAGATAGTTCTGTTAGAAATAGAAAAAAATGTCATTTTCTTAAACATTCAGAGCAATATTTGTCAGACCATAATGAATGATTTATAAGACTACTGAACATTTGAAAATATTTCCATATTCAACTTAATTGACAAGCAATGCAAAACTACTTTACAAAACCATTATGAATTATCCTAAGTGATATGCAATGGACAGTTGGTACATACTGAGATCCTTTAATGACAATATACAAAGTATACAATGAAAAGAAAATTATAGATAAGAAAACATATATATTAGCACAATAATTATTCTCTGCTGGAATAAAAATCTTTGATCATCCTGTTCAATATGCTCAAAAATAAGGACAGATTTTCCCTTAGGAGATAATGAGGTAACCACAAAAGGAAACAGAAACATGATGTGAGAAATACATTAACAAAAGCTCATCATTGTATAATAATAATGGACATAAACTGGCAAATCAAAAATCCTCCTCTAATAAAAGGGATCCAGTTTCTTTCTTATTGTTGGTCCCCACAATAGCCGTGATCAAACAGGTAGACTAATTGATTGTTAATCTGTCAGTTTCCGTTCGCAGGTGCTGAATTACTGATCACTTGAATGTTTAAATTTCTCACTTGTCTTCGACTCGGTAGTTAAACAAACGTCACTGTCATGTAAGACGCTGTTCCACCGTAAACTTCAGGCACGTGGCTGTCAAGCATATCGTCTTATCCATTAACGAAATGGAAACTTAGGATGTATTAATTTTTATGCTCAACTTAAAACAGGAATATAAGTGGCTAGGTCTATTGTTTGGCTAATACAGCATCCACGGCCTATGGGGTGCACGGTTCGTCCTCTCTTCATAATATCATGTTATTTTCTCTTTATGTCTGATCAAACAAGACCCATCATCATATATTCTGTCACACTCCTGGGAATAAGGTTTTACTTCATCAACTACCATCCAGTCTATAAAAGCCTAATCTCCTACAAATATCAATCTCCACAATGGAGGCTCAAAATGATCTTAATTGACTACAAGACAAAATGATAAATAACTGTAAAAATCTTGACTTAAGAAGCATTAGACAGACATTTTATAATTTTGTCTGTCAACAATTAGAAAGTCTACTAGGGAAACATATAGTACAGATAATCCTTCATAAACTTCAATCATGCACACTTGACAATAGCAATATGCATTTATACTTTCTTCATTAACAAGACATTTTCATTCCGTAAGAAAAAATTAAAAAAAAAAAAAATGGCAGTTTGGAAATTCTATGTGTAATCAAGTAGTGCATGTTATAGAAAATTTTCATTATATACAAGGTTTGAACTTTTTCTTTAGGGAAAGAGTTTCAAAATGTCTAAAGAAATTGCTTGATTTTATATTCAACTGCTCAAGCAAGCCTGACAGTGTATTTACATACACTGGCAAAAGAACAAAATATCAGCATATATTTTCCCATTTTCAAAAACATCACCATACCGAGAGACTTTATTTTATTGTAATTTTTCCCATTAAATGCAGACTCCACAATATTTTTACATGATAATTAACCCATAAGGATATGAGTTTATATAATACTAAATTAAATTAAAATCTTGAACATCATCTTAATGTCTACGTTTAGTTTAATCAAAATTGGACTAGTAATGTTATAAACATATTTTTTTTTTTAAATTGTGATTTCAAAAAATATTTATTAATTTAATATTTGAAATGTATTAAACCATTGCTAGAAAACTGTAAAAATTATATACTCTTATTAGGCATAGATAGAACAATTATTTTGACTTACACTTTTTTGACTACAAAAAAATCACCCAAGTTATACAAAAGCACAAAAGTCAGACAAAAGTTGACAATTTTTCCTTCCATTTCAGAAATGCAATATCTTAAGCCTGAGTGAAAGTTTGCTGAAATTTGAATTTCAAATTATTAAATACATAGATAATAAAGGTAAAAGATTTAATTTGAGGCCCCTTGGAGTCTGTAAAGCAGTGCTCCTTTCAATTTGGTGGGCGGCCTGGTGCAAATTTAAGAAAAAGACTTTTGGTACTGCCATTACACTTACAAATAAACACATTGTTGAAGGTTTAACTTGATCTGTAGAAGATTTATTTTGACTTTTTTGGTGGATGATTGTCTTCATGGACAATCACACCACATCTCATATTTTTACAATAATGGTTACGTAATAAACTGTTGCATTGTTTTTTTTTTTTTGGTGTTACAATTAAGATCAATTCCATTGTGGTAAGGCTGTAACTGGCCGGAAGTGTTAAAAAAGATTTCTAAGTGAATTTTCAATTGGTTCGAATGTTAAATAAAGTTTAGCTGTGGTGGCTATCTTGGCTAAAATGCAGAAATTATAAAGAAAGGTTTGGTAGCAATCAGCTCACAAGTTTAAAAAAACACAATTTTCTGAAAGGACTACATGTTAATTAATTTTGCATGTTATGGTCATTCCACTAAATTTTTTTCCAAAATGACCATGGAAATAAAGAAAAATTAAATAATATTTAAAATGTAAACAATGGTGACACTGACAGGCTTAAAGTGCTCGCAGTAACTCAAATGGCTCTTAGCTTAAGTGATTCTAAACCTTTCAGGCTAAAACAAGGCTTCACAAATAACCAAGGGTGAAAAATTTACAGCTGAGTTAAGTTTAGACTATCTTTTTTGAAATAACCTTTGAATAAAACCAAAGACAGAGGTGAATAACATTCAAGCTATGTTTGTATGTTGCAGGTTTTTAGGTTGTCAAGTGCCATAAAAAAGAAACAATACCTGTTAACTTAAATTCAATCTCCAATATTTAAAAGAAAAAAAAAATGTAAAAGAAAGCTTACCAAATGAAAAGAAACAATCAAATTATATGTTTACTATTTAATTATAATGTCACATTTTTATATACCACTGCAATACACCACAGTAAACAGATCAACTTTATTAAAGAGGATTACTCTCCGCCAATTTGCTGATAACTTTTCAATTCTTTGTCAAAAAGTGTGAATTGTATTTGTTAAAAGGATGATTGCAAGTTTATTTGAAATAAGAAGATTAGAGACAGAAAGAAGACCATCATAGTGTTTTTCTAGTATTTGAAATCATTATTATATCCAGATATCCCATTATTTCTTATTCAACAGTCACTATTTCCTTAATCTATTCATACAAGGTTCGGTTTTCTTCGCTAAATTAGATTTTCATAGGTATAAAGTTATGTTGAAGTACGGAGGATTGTTAAAAGTTGTTACAACAGCTGCTCCGAAGTTATGATTAAAATATGATGGTTATTGATGGAAGAACGGTGAATTTTCATACAATAACAAATACACTGCCTTTTCCACCAGACTGAATACATGCGATACAGCATGTTTGTCGCAAACACAATTTAACTCTCACTTAAATATAAACCATTGATTTTCCTTCCTATATAATTCCAAAAAGGTGTCACATGGCTATTGTCTGTAAATTTTATTGTTGTCTCTTGTTTCAATAAACAAGTTGCTAACTACCAAAGCATATGGCTGTTTAAGTATGGAGGCAGACAAGAATACCATTGATCACTTAAATCATTTATTTTCTCTGCCATTTAAACCCACGTCAAAATGTGTAATATATGGGTCCTCCATTAAAATGTCATACCTTTACACTGAACAAAACTGTTACTTTATACAATAACTTTGGAGACTGACGATGGGAAATTTATTCATAAATCATATCTGTAATGTTTTTTACTCCCCCAAAATAACTGTGAACCATTGTGATGGTAATGTGATGGATATTTACAAAGCTCTTAACTGCTCATCATCAATACAACAGACCTTGTGGTTACCTACAAAGGTATGGACACAAAGGAGCCCTTAGTGCTCATCACGAATACAACAGACCTTGTTGTTACCTACAAATATATGGACACAAAGGAGCTCTTTACTGCTCATCAGCAATACAACAGACCTGGTGGTTATTAACAATGGTACTGGCACCAAAGAGCCATTTACTGCTCACCAACAATACAACAGACCTTGTTGTTACCTACAAAAGTATGGACACAAAAGAGCCCTTAGTGCTCATCACGAATACAACAGACCTGCTGGTTACCTACAAAGTTATGCACACAAAGAAGCCCTTTACTGCTCATCAGCAAAACAACAGACCCGGTGGTTACCTACAAAGATATGGACACAAAAGAGCCCTTAGTGCTCATCACAAACACAACAGACCTGGTAGTTACTTACAAAGGTATGGACACAAAAGAGCCTTTACTGCTCATCACAAATACAACAGACCTGAAGGTTACCTACAAAGGTATGGACACAAAAGAGCCTTTACTGCTCATCAGCAATACAACAGACCTTGTTGTTACCTACTAAGGTATGGACACATATAAGCTCTTTACTGCTCATCAGCAATACAACAGACCTGGTGATTACTTACCAATGTATGGACGCCAAAGAGCCATTTACTGCAATACAACAGACCTGATGTTTACTTACAAAGCTATGGACACAAAAGAGCCATTTACTGCTCACTAGCAAAATAACAGACCTGGTGGTTACCTACAAAGGTATGAACCTATGAGTTTTTTACTGCTCATCATCAATTCAACAATTCTGGTGGTTAACTACAAAAGTATGGCCACAAAGGAGCCTTCCTTGGCTCATCACCTAAAGCTTACCTACAAAGATATAGACACAAAGGAGTTATTTACTGCTCATCAGCAATCCAACACACCTGGTTGTTACCTAAAAAGGTATGGACATAAAGGAGCCCTTTACTGTTCATCAGCAATACAACAGACCTAGTGGTTACCTACAAAGGTATGGACACAAAGGAGCTCTTTACTGCTCATCAGCAAGACAACAGACCTAGTGGTTACCTACAAAAGTATGGACACAAAGGAGCTATTTACTGCTCAGCAGCAATACAACAATCCTGGTGGTTACCTACAAAGGTGTGGACACATAGGAGCTTTTACTGCTCATCAAGAATACAGCAGACCTTGTGGTTAACTTCAGAGGTATGGGCACAAAGGAGCCATTCACTGCTCATCAGCAATTCAAACAATCCTGGTGGTTTAGTATAAAGGTATTGACACAAAGGAGCCCTTCACTGAACAATCCTGGTGGCTAACAATAAAGGTATTGACACAACAGAGCTTTAATCAGCATTACAACAATTGTAGTGGTTACCTACAAAGGTATAGACACAAAGGAGCCTTCTACTGCTCATCAGATCTTATGATAACCCTGGCTGTTATCTATATTCAGGCTTTTATTGCTCATCAACATATTAAGAGTTCTGTATTCCATATAATGTGCCTATAACTCAAGGCAAAAGAAAGATAACAAGCTGAAAAGCCATTCAATTATGGACAAGATTAACTCTTGAACAAAGCAATGAAAAACTAAATATAAAACACAGTAAACCCCCAAAATCAGCATGAAAATAGATGACAAGGACTCAACCAAGATATGAGGGATAAAATTAATGGTGGTCCTTAAGGATTCTGTTTCTTCAAAGACTTTCACTGTGTTGCTCATTGTTCACATGTTTTAGAATGAAGAAACTGCAGAAAACCAATGGGTCAACAATAAATATACAAGTTGCTAGACATGGCAAACTCCAAAACAAAACAAAGATGATGAAACTTTAAACAAAATAAAAGCACTGTTATAATGTAAATTGGAATAACCTGGCCATTAGATTTATAAATGGGCTTGACGTTTTCATGTAACAATGAAATTTTTCTTATGTGTAAAATATTAATTGCATATTCACATCATTTGATATTTTACATTTACTGGCTTGTATACTCAGCAAGCTAATCCTAAACAGATTAACAGGGAATCAGACTCAGTCGCAAGCTATTCTCAAACAGAATAACAGGAAATCCCTCAGTGACAAGTGATTCTTAAACAGAATAACAGGGAATCAGACTCAGTGACAAGTGATTCTAAACAGAATAACAGGGAACCAGACTCAGTGGCAAGCTATTCATAAACAGAATAACAGGGAACCAGACTCAGTGGCAAGCTATTCATAAACAGAATAACAAGGATTCAGACTCAGTGATAATACAACTGTAAAAAATGCATTTTCAATTATGAAGTTAAAGGCTAATTAATATCTCATGTTTAACATTTTAGTATTTTTCAAAATGGTTATTTTGGAGATCATTTATTTACAATCACCCTGAGATATAACACACCTTATAAATCATAAACCGAGATTTGTACCAAGGTTGGAGGCACATCATTTTGATCTTGTTCAATTGCTATCCTTTATAAGAAGCAAAAATAAAGGTTATCTTTATTACATTATTTTAAGGTCTTTAAATATTGTCTTGGTATCAATATTGATTTGCTGCTCAATACTTTACATCTAACTAAATTAAGCCAATATTTTGTTAAATTTTTGTCCATCATGCTGTTGATGCTTTTTAATATCTGTATTTACACAGTACCTTATTTTCTTTGGTTATCAATGATATTTTTACCCTAAATCCAACCAGACATGTTTTAATTGATGTCTAAGCTTAAGAGAACCAGGTTTGTTATCAACTGTTTTTGGATTTTGAACTAGCTGTCAGAAACATGGAGTACTTTCTCCAGGTCTGTACATCTTGCTGTCTCTTGTTTTATTTGATATTGTCTGCATACTATGTATAAACTTCAAAAGTAATATCTTGTGCAGTTGGTGTTTAAAGTATGGTTTTATTTTGTTTTGTCATATCATTGTCCTAGGTCTGGGAGAGGGTTGAGTACTCACAAACATGTTTAACCTCACCACAAACTCTATGTGCCTGTCCTAAGCCAAGAACCTGAAATCCAGTGGATGTCATTGTTTTTATGTTTAAATGTAATTTGTTTTTGTATACTTATCTGGCCATTAGTTGGTAATTTGAATATCATCACTTTATTTTTGGGGGCCTTTTACAGTTTGCCCTTAGAGTGTGAATATGTGCCTATTATTGACAGCAACCTGTAGATGTTTGTAATCGGCATGTTAGAAACCTCAAAAAAAATCTGGTGGTAAAATTAGGTGGTCAGGAGGGGAAAGCAGTTTATGCCATGAAAGACAACTGCTGTATTGCCCTTTTTAATATCCAGTGATTGTCAGTGAAGTGAGTGTTTGATATAGCATGATAAAATCCTGTCCCGAAGTAAATGTAGAAAGATTTGACTGGATGTCTGTTCCAGTATTAGTACATTGAATTTTGCATTTTTGTACTAAATCTATGTAATTGACTTTTATCAATGTTATAACCTATTTTAATTTTTTTAAAAGGAAAGACTTCTTTATTGGGCAAACCACTCTATAATTAAGAAATATAGATTTATTAATTCTGGCTATTGCCTTTCTTCAAAAGGTCATGAATAAAACTGCAAGTGAATCCAGGACCAAAACAAATAACTAATTGAATTGCAAATAAAGTCTCATTTTTTGCATAAAAATTTCCATGGAAGTCATTAAAATCAAGCAAATCAAAGAAAAGGAAAACAGCATGAAAAGGCTACAATAATATTATGAATTATTGATCAACTAAGCCCCCAGCGACCTTACAACAACAAAATGGTAAACTATTTGTCAGAACTCAGTGACATATTAGTTTAAACAATTGAATACTGAAGACTTAATAGAGACTTCCAGCAGAGAATCTTTACTACAATCTCACATGAGGTCCAATTCTAACACCTGAAACCATCTAAAGTCCTAATCCACGGAAATAATTTTACTGTAAGACTTCACAAAATATGTTATAATCAAAGACAAAAGCATTTGTTAACACAGGGGAGACAATTAAACAGTCTGCTAATTCAAATACAACTAGCAGCCACAGCAAAAATTCATTGATGTCTTACAATGTAAATATTACCTTAAATTCATTATTGTTTTAATTGCTCTTTTAAGTCATAAGTTTTTATCTCTGTTGCTGCTGAGAAAAATCTAAAAAGTTAAGCTTTGCAGTAGAATTATTTAAGCTTATGTACAGTTCTAACAAACAATCAAAGAATTTGATAGAAGAGGTTGGCACATCACAGTTTTCAATTTCATATTCTATTTGATTATTTTAGTGTGCATACACTAGGATTAAAAATAATAGCAATTTTTTTTTCCAATATAAAAAACAGGAAAACTTTAAAAGGCACTTTAATTTGTAGTGCTTTCTATGTACATATGTTTTCCCTTGAAAACATTATTCTTTGAAAAAAAAAATCTTAAAAGAGCAAAGAAGAGAACAGAATATGAAAAAATACCAAATAATTATTAAAAGTAAGCAATAATATAGCTGTGAATATTAAAGGTTATTTCTCTGGAATATTAAAGGGCATTTCTCTGCAACGAAAATCTTTTACACAAATAATTGATCCAGCACAAGTTATGGCCCATGTTAATAGTGTATTCTAATTTAAAATAATCTTGGTCATAACAATCATTAGAGAAGAATCTTAAGTGATAAACTGGTGTCACTATTTATAAATTTTTCTTAAGGAATCATTTGCAGAAAACCCTATCAAATTACAAAATTACCAATGTTCAATAAATATGGAGAATATGTACATTTCAAGGAGTAACCTCCCATCAGTAGCATTAGAACCAAAACATTGAAAGCCCAAGATCTAAACAAAGCAAAAGAAGCATTTTTCCATCTTATTCCAAATTGAATTTTTCACCAACTTTAACCCCTATAAGCTTGCAAACAGTAAGAGACAGAGAAATATGTTGACGTACTGCTGAAAGCTCTCATTGAGAGGAATCAAATACAAACAGAGGTGCTTCGCAAGCGCAGCATGATACGACCGCTGCACGTTGAAATGTGAAAGGTGAACAAAAGACCCTTTGGGTAAGTGTGGACACAGTATTTTGTTGGACACAATAATG
>JARWCS010000004.1:2448050-2459566 GCA_034783895.1 Geukensia demissa
GCATATCATGCACATAGTCTTAGCTTTGATTTGTCGAAAAGCATGGCTGCCTTAATTCTTAAAAATAAGAACATAAGATAGTAAATTTTCTTAAAAGTGAAAGATCTTGACCAGGTGAGCGATTCAGGCTCTCTAGAGCCTCTAGTTATATTTTAGTTTGTTTCGAATTTGTCCTGTCTCTTTGGACTGTGCACTTTTGATCTGTCGCATGCATGGGTATTCTACACTCGACTTAATCAGAAGTTAAACATTTTTATCACTGTATAATAACCATGCGAGAGATCAAAAGTGAATAGTCCAACCCGAAACAAACTAAAAAGGTAAAACGGAAAATAAAAGAACAAAGTCTTGCACTCGACGAAAAGGACCTCGATCAGGTATTACTATCACAATAGTGTTAAATATTTAACGTTTAAAATTAGCGCTTTCTAACTTTGATAGTAAAGGTGGCAAACAGCATTTAACGTTGTATTATTATAGGTTCTATGATGTATAAGCAAAACAAAGACAACCCGAGTTCCAAACATGGTAGAGGTCGAAAGATAGAGGTAGGAGCTTCTTGAGAAATAAAGCAAAATATATGAATTTTTAGTTATGCACGTTAAATTTATTGTTACGCTTCCGAAAACAAGAAACATTACTACATTTCTTTTTAAACGAGCACATCATCTTTAGCTCGTATGGGCTGGAAACGAACCCAAACTATTCTCCTTTTTTACTATTAGTTTAAAAAGCAACACGATTTTTAAATGGTTCAAGAAAAAAATAAAATTTCTGTTTTATATTTCTTATTAACTCTGGGTTCTTTGCAATCTTGAAAATATAAAAAAATGAGATGTGGCATGATTGTCTATGAGACAGCCATCCACCAAATGACAGTCGAATCTATACTTCTACAGGTCCCATTACGGCCTTCAAGAATGAACCAGAGCAGTTTCCAGCATTTATGACCTTTTTTTTGTTTTTAGATAGATGATGGGGTTATTTATTTACTGGGTAAGATGAAAGTTTTCTCATTGTGCTTTAGCCAAGTGGTCAAGTGTGCCAAATATACAAAGGGAATGGGACTTGGTTTTCTTTATTACCTACATCCCAACTTTAACATCATTTACAACGTCTGATAGAGAATGTGTTTTTGAATTTCTTGAGGATTTTTCTTTCCTGGGTTTATTAAATTTCGGATTCTTTCAGGATTCTTAATTTTTAAATTTTCTTCGTCCTCAAATTGCTTATAATTATATCATAACAGTTGCTTTAAGAAGAAGGAAATATCTCGATATGCCTGTAAATAATAATAATTTTCTAATAATGTTGTTCTATTTGTTTTGGGTGCTTAATTTTACTCTCGTGCTATTTTTTCTTTTTTCTTTTTTCTTTCTTTTTTTTTTTTTTTTGAGACCCTGTATTTTCTCTTCATTTAATGTCTTCATGACCTTAAAACATTTCGGTCTATCATTGACGTCGTAATTGAATTAAGGGAATGACACAAACAAGTACAAAATGCATACAGGACAATAGCCTGCACAAATGGCGGGTATATCACATATTTTTTATTGTTTTCAATCCAATAATACCCATGCTTATTTCTATAAGACTATGTTTTATTTATGTTTAAACTTCGCATACAATTTCATTATTAGAATTTTTTCCATTATCTGTTATAATTCACACTGACGATTATTTCAATATTAATATTAAACCTTAATAAGAAATAATCACAATGTTGATAATCCTTCTGTCGTACTAAAGGAATGTCCTATTCGTTTTTAATTTTTACCGAAGAAATAAGTTGAATTGTCTGTCTCGCTTTCAACTGAATTACACAATGTCGCCCTCGTTTTATTTTATTTGTACAACCACAATGTGTTATTCAGTGTTCTTGAATGATTTTTAATACAATGACGTAACACGAACTTTTCTTGTTTTAATCACTTTTGCTTGATACGCTAAAATGGTTTGGCATAGTAAATTTTGCATTATAAACAAACGTCACAAATACGTCCTCTTTGCTTTTATAAAAGATAGATAGGAACATTTCATTCTTTTACTGAGGAATGCATAATCAATAATTAAGGACTCCACGACGGGTGCTGCGCGCAGGACAGGGAACGCTTACCCTCCCGCAGCACCTGATCCCAATTCTGTTTCGTAAAGGAGTTCTTAGATTCCTAGCTTTTTCTCTTTTGCTTTCGATTTATTTTTAAGTTTGCTTCAAGTTCGTCCCGCTTTTTGGATTATGCACTTTTGATCTCCCGCGTGTGTATCCTACACTGGACTTACTAATTAGCCAATTGCAAATTTTAAAACTGAAAAAAATTCTATAATTCCGGTTGAACTCACTTAGCCACTTGCTATTCGAGCATTTGTCTTCACTTTGCGTCTGTCCGTTCACTTTCAAAATTTTAATTTTTTCTTTAAAAACTCTTAAATGAAATGTCTTGGATTTGTAAAGCATTTAATTTTGACAGAAGTCGTGGAAAACATGAAAAAACCAGGAAACACTCGGAAGTGACACGAAATTTCTATTAAATTCCAGAAAGTTGTTTAAGTTTGTGACCGACGTGCACTTATTTTCACAACTTACGTCAAAATTAACACTTACAAAGCAACTACTCACTTAAAGAACAAGCGAAAAGCAGCATTTTTTCAATTATGTTTTGTCTAAAATTACTACATGTAATTAGAACACAATTACCACTCTTTGCCAATCAAGTTAAATTCTAACTGGTAGGTACTTAGCTTAAGAATATAAAAATTGAGATACGGGGTACATGTCAGAGAGACTGAACTCCAACCACAAGAAAAACAGAGGGAATTTAAAATTTATAGGTCTCCACGATGCTTACAACAAGGGTGGAATACCTCTAAATCGCCCTAAGTAATAAACGTGTACACGTAAATTAATACAGCTCCTAAGACGGAAAGGTTTATATCAGACACATACATTACTATTTAATTTTAGAATATTACATTTGAAATGGGTGTTATTAGTCTATTTCAAACAAACAAATTACATCTGTGATTAAAAATTGTTTGATAATAGATGAAAAATAAGTAAAAAATATAAGAAATCTTATTAATGAAGGAAAATAATTTATCTATCAGATTTCTATATTTTTTTTTTTTACAAATATTCAATTTTATTGAACAGCTCAAAGTAATAAGTATGATTTAATCTGATTAATTAATTATCAGATTTTGTAGTTGTTATTATCACATTTTATTGAACATTTCGGAGTTATAATTGCGATCTATTTATTTGAAAAAAAAACTGACAAATAAAATACAAAATTACCATTGTTAAAGAAATATGGAAAATTTAGGTATGCTATATGTACATTTCAAGAAGTAACGTCTCATCAGTAGCATTAGAACCGAAACAATCAAGCGACAAGATTCTATTTGTGTGTGCATTGTGATGTTTTGACAACTTTCTAAAATATTTATCCCGACTTTTCCAACAGGTTTATGCACGAAATATAATCATATCATACTCTGTCTTGCTTTTCCTAACAACAATAACAACAGAACTGAATAAGACTACCATTTCTCCACATATTGGTACCGATTTATAGAGCTCGTCACAAGGAGTACGCGATTCCATCCTTTTTTAGGGTGGAAACCTCCAGATATTTAATTTTCAGCAGTTTAATGATGTGCTGTCTCCTTGATATGTCTATATTTCTCTTTTTCTTTTTTATTGATTTATTTAAAAACATAAAAATTGTGCATATACAAGCTAAACAAATCTTTCTTAAAAGTCCGTAGTGTTCTTTTTAAAATAAGTTCGAATGTACCGGTCGTTTCGTCATACTTTCATAGGTGTACAATTCTGGAAGTAGTCCATCCTTGGACTATTTATCCATTGGAGTTTCCAGTTGACCGAGCGGTTTCAGACTAGAACAACTTGAAGCAAATTGCCAAGTATAGAGTGAAAGAATGCTCAGATCAGTTTTGGTTGTCGAGAACCATTCCCCAAAATTATGATTGCAATTGTCCGTTTTGGTAATTTCAGAGAAAAATATTTGATTGGAATTAGTGTGGTGTTTTCTTTTTTCAGTAGAAGTGGATAAAACTGGTTGACAGAGATAACTTTGGTGTAATTATGAAGACAAAACGCATATCTATAAGAAGACAAAACCAATGTCTACCCCGTTAATCAGTGCAAAGTGGTGTAAAAATATCTAGCGTGCGAAAAATCACAGGACACGACGAAAAATCGACAGATATTTAGTATTATCTCTATAGAAATTGGAAAAAACTTAATATCTTGATAAAAGCACAAGTCTAACTTACCAATTAAAAAACCTTGCAGTATCTATGTTGCATAATTTCATACATATACATTTTTCAAAATTTTGATTAATTACTTTTTGCGTTTTGCAAATTGTCCTTATAAACTTATGAAATTTCGTTTTTTAACTTGAAAGATTTGGTTTTTTATGTAAAAAATTAAATTGCCTTAGATTATATGCATTTTCCTGGATGCACCATTTTCTGCATCAATTACGCTATGTCTGACATTTATTCTGTATATTTTATACAGCCAACTGTATATAAAAATCAGTATGAAAAAGATATAGGTGTATAGCTTCAGATTTAGGAAGATAATTATTGTCGATCGAAATTAAAAAAATTATTAATTTTAAAGACTATTTCAAGAGTGAAAGTTAAATTTCTATTCGACGGGTAAACTAGTACTTATTTTGAGTCTATTTCAATATATTGTAGAAAGAAAATTTGTTTTCGATTTTTAATGGAAATAAAAGAAATATAGGGCCGAGTTAATTTTAAAATACAAAAAATAAATGTGCTATATTATAAGAGGTGAACATCGTCGTCTTGGAGGTCAGTTTTATCTCTTGTCTATTTCGGTTTTTTTTAAGAGAGACGGTACAGTTATTTTATCTTTTATATCAACTGTCAAAGACAAAGGTCATAATTTAGTTTAATAGCTTATTGAAATGCTTTTTAATGCATTCTCTTTTTGTTTTATTGTTTCTTTGTTATTTTGTTTATCTTTTAGCTTTTTTACTTTAATTTTGTGTGCGTGTTTACGTTTATTTTTCTTGATATACATTTATATTGTTGTTTACAGATCAATTCAGGTAAGAATTAGTTGATGCATTTTATTGTGAATACATTTTGTAAAAGGTCCATCAAAGAAAATAAAAACGAAATTAATTGTCAATACCTCTAATACGTAGAAATTAATATAAAGCGTTACATCATTCATTAAGGCTTGTCGAATATTTTTTCGAAACTCCAATTCTCTTGCAAATAAAATAATTTTAGAATGAAAAATTATATAAGTTATTTTTTAAATTGCTTTTCAAAATCACAAACTTTGTGATATGCGTGAACATTAATATTAGGAATCTTAATTTGATATTAATTTATTATTATCTCTCCTTAACGTTCTTTTTTTTTTTGAAGAATTTTTTCAAAACGGTTTTAATATTTCAACATATTATAAAATAAGATCTTTCAAATATTTAATTTCTGTGACATACTGCGTTTAGTTTAATTAAGATTTGTTCCTTAATTGTCATTTATTCCAGGAAATAAAAGTTAATTACCAAATCTCAGGTATAAATCCCGTTAATGTTGACAGGTAATACTGCAGGTAAGACCATCACCAATCCATCATGTTGGTCCACCTGTCAAACAATGGGCAATAACTCATCTCTAGAAATAAACCTGTCTCTCCGCTCGGTCGACAATAGTCACGGCACATTCATCATAGTGGTGCAATGTCTTTGAATTTCCCACAAAACGGGATTCGGCGTTGAATTTTGCCTGAAACTAGTAATATAACGACATGTATGATTTATTACAGCTCCCGTGGAATTTAGCAGGGATAGTTGTTTTTCTACACATTTTTACTTTTTGTGACATCGTTTATTGCACAGATATATCTTCATTTGTATTGTTCTCACGTTGGCCATGTTATTTTCATTCATGTGGTGATTTTCATATTTACTATTATTTCTGTTACTTAAAATCATACTTCACCACCCAGACAATAGCAACATTTACAATTAGATCTTTTGCACTAAGTGAACAATCATTATAAATTCCTGAACATCTATAAATTTTTGATAAATGTCGGTAATTATTGAAACGGGCGTTAAATTCCGTAATTGTGGATTTTAAAAATGTGATATAAAATTAATAAAAATGAAAGTTTAGACATCTGCCTCTTTTTTGCAATATAATTCAAGTGAATAATAAAATAATTTTTACCATGTTTTCCAGTTCATCACGCATCCAGATGAAAAACGGGGGAATCAAATCCCTACAAATGTTCAGGAAAAGTCTTGCTTTCTCCAAATGTTCTATATAAATGTGTTAGGTTATAGATATAGAAGACATATTGTTTACACAAAATACTATCAATTAAACATTACAGTTTAAGTAAAGACGTTTCAAATGTAGAATTGATAGGTCGCGTGGCAAGTTAGTTGTAAAGTAAGCGTCATGTTCATGCATTAGTGTCTAAAATGTCATCTAAGCCGACATCTTATATTGCACATTTGATACATCAGGTGTTGAACAACTGTTGTCCATCGCAAATAATTCTGTCCAAAAATTGATTAACAATACTTTTTTTTACCTGACAAGCATTAATCATTGAACTTGATGGTATTACATAAATACCTGTCAGCAAGTTGATACAGTTTAGATTTTATTGAACAGGGGAGGGGACAGAATCATGAGTGATTGGGTTGTCTTTCTTGGTTTGTAGTTTTCGCACACATCTGTGCGGTTAAAAATATCACATCTGCCGTCAAATCTGATAAGATAGTTCCCTTATTACCAAACATTTTTGTAGAATAATATGCAGTTAAAAATTCCGTCATATTATGGAAGATAAAAATCTGTAGTAACTGATGGGGATAAATATCAGAAATAACCGATCAGTTGTCATACCTACTGACGAGTTCTGACATTAAAGTCATTTGGTTACAGCACTAACGCTTCCACTTCCTGGGCCAAATTATTATTGCCAGATGCCGTAGCAATTTCTCACCTACACATATCTCCAAGAACTGCCATTGTACTGTATAAGAAAGAGAATTTAACAAAACCTAAATTATAACTCATTAACTTTCTTCTTTGGAGGTGCTGACATTTGATCAGCTAAGCAGGATACCAAAACCATTTCTAACCTCGGCTTTTCACTAAAAGATTATATTCTTTTTTTAATTACAAAATGTGTGAGATAATACCACAGTTTAGAAAAAAAAGATTACTGAAAATTCTACCTCGATATTTATTAACAGCAGCTGATAACGCATTTTTTTATTGTTTCGAATATGTAGTCATTCTCAATTTCGTAATACAGGAAATTTATTCTAAAATGTAGATAAGAGGTTTGAATTCATTTCATTTTTAGGTAACCAAAGCTGATGAAATCGGAAATTTGAAAAACAACTTTTTACTGTCAATGCTGTTTTCCTATGTTGGTGGCAACAACTTTCATGTATTTTAGAAATTCGTTATTTTTGCAAATGAGGTCATCGATCAATCTGTCCTTAGAACTATTAACTACGTACTGTAGTTCTGGCAGAAATGGAGTGAAATTTTACGAGTTTGTCACTGCTTTTCCGCCAGAAAGATTAAATATCTGACTTGGATGCTTCCTTTAATGTGTATAAAGACGCCTTGAGAGGTTTCCTAGCCATTAAGTCAGGAAGTAAAACAATCCCGGGATATTCTATTTACTCAGTCCTAATTGAGATCCAGGTACAGAACAGCTGGCGATTGTCGTAATCGGACAAAAAGAGATTTAGCGGACATACACAGGTATTAATACGTGTTTACAAAAACCAAAACAATAATTGTTCTATATAGTAAAACTCTTCATTTTCAATATACCATTTCCTTTTTACTTCCATTACTTTCTAGACCGGATGGGGATTTTTAAAGACTAAAGTGGTTTATTATGATGAATGAGTTTTTAAACATTTGGGTTTCATTTATATGCTTTTCATTTTTACTAGGTTTGCAATTTGTACAGCTCTACATGTATTGCTTGGTAAACTATTCGATGATATGCTGCAGATAGAATAGATTTTGCTTTCGGAGTTCTGAACCTCAATAGGCCAATGAAGAAATGGGGATAACAAGAAATTTTAATTCGAGTAGCAAGCAATTTTAGACGAATAAGTATGCAAGGTTGTATAAGTATTATTGAGTGTGGGGCTCCTTGAAATTTAACCCATTTCTCTTTTATAAGTTTTGTTCATAAGGTTATTCGAGTCACTAGTAACATTTTGAAGAATATTTGATAACCCGTTTTGTTCCTTCAGTATACTTTATGAAAATGAAATAATATGGGGTAAATGTCGGGGAGACAACACCCGAGCAAAAAAAGCAGGAAATCTAGACCTTCAACAAGGGTGGAATATCATTCTTGGTGAAAAGCTCAAAATCGCCCCCAATAAAAAACGTTTATACATAAAATAATACTGCTCCTACCTGAATATTATCAAAAAACTTGCATGTCTATATATGGATTCCTAAACTTGCAAGTTTGCTTTTCATGCAGGAATGGGATTTTTTTCAAATAGGAGCTTTTGTGGTTAAAAGTAAAAAAAAATGTTCAAATAAGTAGTTTCAAGAGGAATATTTTATGCATCCATATTTCAGAGCAAGTCTTTCTTTGGTAGATGAAAATATGTTTTAACCCCATTTGGGAGCTTTTTGGAATTGTATTAAATTTTAACGAAAGGTTTGTCCATGCAACGAAATGAACAATATTTTTTGCATTCTTTAACGCCGCACATGCTTTATTTTACTTATAACTTATATAAAAAATATGGGAATACATTTTTTATATAGCATACCTAAATTTTCCATATTTGTTTAACATTGGTAATTTTGTATTTTTATATCGTTTATTCTAAATTTTAATTTTGTCCCACGAAAGTAGTTCTATGACGTTTTCAATATTTCTCCATCCGATCGCATTTGTCACATGTACAACATGAAAATATTTTTTTCATGTCGAGTTAATCCCCACTATAAATGAATTTTTAGATAAGACGTTGAATTGACATTTGTACATAATAATCATTTACGGACAATTTTTTCCAAATGAAATTTTGAATGACTCAGGCGCCTTGTATATTGAAACAAATTTTCTTTCAGAAATATATATATATCAAACAATAGAACAAAGGGATAAAAACTAAAGGAAAAAGGACAATTAAACAATAAAAATCTTACTCGTCATTAACATATTATTTTTCCCAAGTGCTATACAGAGCAATGGTTATCTGGTGTACAAGGATGAAACGACACAGCTAATCTGTTGGCATTTGTAAGGAGAATGCAATTTCTGGTAAGTGGTCTATAAGGGCACCCAATTGCACATGCAGGTTAATTTTGCCTCCCTATTAACAACGCTATTCACGATGTTTTATTACTATTTTCCTAACTTATTTTTGTATTCCTTTAGCAGGCTGTCTACAATCAATACTCCCTTCCCCACTGCTGTGGTATACGATTTCTGTTTACCTGTTCGTATGTTGGAATAATACTCGCTGGACGTTAAACATTATTAAATGGAGGGGGAAATTATTTGAATACAGGCTACATTACCGACCGACACTTAGGTGTGGATTTCCACTCCAGATTTTCAATTTTTACCCTTAAACATAGTTGAAAGTCTGAGTAAAGCCTTTCAAGTAGTTTTTTACTGTTTCCTATGATACCGTTCGACTACTTAAAAAACTTATACAGTTACTGTAAGGATGTGCTATTTGTGGAAGAAAATACAATTTGGTTTTCTTCCCGATATACTTTTGTTTCCCTTTTACAACAAAAATTTCATATGGCAATTCCTTTTCAGAAAGTGGTCAGATGCGGTGCATATTTTAGGATAACGCATATTTTCCTTGAACTTTAATAGTATTTTAGCTATTATTATTTGATGACGCTTACATCATTCACGGACATTAAAATATTCTTTTTGCTTGATTTATAATCTTTAAGTGCATAAAAAATGAGATGAATTTCTTGCAGGGGAGTAGCTATTCGGCGCTAGGGACACGTTAATTGTGAGTCAGATGCAAACCCCGGATGAAACTAGATATCCTTTACCCACTCTTTCATTTAAGGTGATTGACAACCAGTTATTTTCCCCTATTACAGATACAATTTATTTTGCCAGAACATAATAAAGGGGTGTATTGATTCCCGTGAAAATTCCCAAGATGGCCAATCAACTAGATAGTCGAGCCATGTTACTTATTCTAAAATACTTGTTTTCTTTATTCTCGCTTTTAGTTTAGTTACAAAGTCATTGATGTAAACTGTATTTAGAAACCCTTTTCGTAATACCGCTTTCATTCTATTTCAAGTTTAATCTAACGAAGGGTGTATTAAATTGGGTATCGTTTTCAAATAATAATTAAGTATCATCATTATTTTCGCGGAAAAGGCGAGAAAATGTTTTGTTAATGCATAAATCACACAACCAAGATTTCTATTAATTGGATTTTTACGGAAAGCGAAGCCAGGTAAAAACATCAGATTCCGAAGTATTTTAAAAAATAACGGATTTTATCATAACCTTGTTCATTTTACCGGAATTATTTCTCTCAGGTTCCATAATTAATATCGCAGTTTTTGTTTTAATTTAAGCTAAAGAATGATTTATTATTACAACCGTGATTTTTACTGACAAAATGGTATTTGGTATTTTATATGTTGAATTTTCACTATTTACACGTTATAAACGTTATATACCACCATAAAACTCAATAGCGGAGTTAACGTTTCAATTTCTCTGGTTTTGTGTTATATCTTGTTTCAGTAAAATAATAATTCATAAGTAACTGCTAAATCGGGAGTTTTATGCATATTCATTAAGTGTAATTTTATCAAGAGATATGGTTTTCCTTTATTTTGGTATTACACACACATTATTTGCAAAGTAGCACTAAAGTAGAAAATTTTAAGCGAAAAAAATTGTTGTATGTGGTTACTTAATTAATATTTGTTACCAAAGAGGCACTGTAATATTATCTAAAAAACTTTAAAATTATGTTGATAATAAAGCCCTCCCCCACCCTTTTGACATTTTTTTGTAAAAAATGTATTTCAACTCTTATGCAATACTGGGACATTTATAAACAAACGATATACAAGCTGACATGAGGCACCAAACTCTGCACTTGGAATCAATTTTGATCCACCACACAATTTGCTCAAGATTTTAAATTCTCGTAATAAGGAACCAAAATAGAACTTATTGTATACGAAAATTGATAATTATTTCGGCAGAAAATTTGTTTTAATTTTCGGTATCCTTTCTGTTGAGCTTTTAAATAACGAGTATCAACATTGTCTCACTAAGGTTCTAATATATAAAATGTGTGAAAACATTCATACACAATGTTCACACCGTAATCTTTGGTCAGTAGATTTGTACCAGACCAATCACACCGTAATCCCATCTTTGGTCAGTAGATTTGTACCATACCAATCACACCGTAATACCATCT
>JARWCS010000004.1:2461112-2480730 GCA_034783895.1 Geukensia demissa
TCCTGTCTGATGGATTTGGCCGCTTATTTCGGTTTGTGTTGGATATGAGTACTCCTTTGTACTATATTTGGATCTTGGTCTTCCTATGATTTTGTTTATAAGCTGCTGATGAATGATTACTCCTTAAAACACGTCCAGCATAATCAAATTTCGCATATTTATGCAACAATGGTAGAACTTTATTTTTATATTTTCGTCGCTCAAAGGAAACCTTCAAGTTCTTAGCTTTTGTTCTTTCAGTTGTATATATATGTTATGGTATTCTTTAACGTTTTGGCTTTTTACATTAGGTTTCCTAGTGTTGTGGCCTCTCTTCCTTCTTGTAATGATTGAACAGAAATGCTTATACATGTTAAAATTTTAACGGTTTAAACATGTTTTCGTCAGTATTTTAATATGTTTGGCTTTCAATGGTATCGCTCTGTTGATAGAGTTTAGGCGAATTTTCAAGAAACATATAATGATATTTCTATGCTTTATTAATAGAAATATGGGCCCACCAGTGCATGGCGTAGATATAGCTTGTTCCCAACAGGCTTAAATAAATCCGGATCAACTTGAGCCAGAATACAGGTTACTCGACACATCCACACTAGCGTTGGAGGCACCGTATTAAAACTGAACGCCCAGAAATCAAAAGACCGTAAGCAAAGTTGCTATGTCATCATATTTTACGTTCACACTATATATATATACAATTTAAGCCCAATTAACTTCATCCAGACTAACGTAATTCGGATAAGGTTAATCTGGATTAAATTCCAACTGATGTGAACGCGATAAGACTTCATCCATAGTAACTTTTATAGTGTTACCATGTCCTTAATTACATTATACATATAATGACAAATAATAACATCAATACTTTAAAGAAAATACTTCAATTAAATTAAAGAGGTATGACCACCTTCTCCAGTATTTGTTTCCCTTGTATTACAAAATTCATACTTTTTAGATATTTTAAGAATAATGCCTTTAAATATTGTCTCATATCAAAATATAAATAGACAAAGCGAATTTTCGTGCTTTAAGGGACAGTTTTAGCTATGTTCTCTCATTTTTCCAAAAAAAAAATATGAAAGACACCTCCATGTCAAATTTTTGGATTAAATAAAAAAATTGGCAAACAGGCTTTAGAGATTAATTTAAGCTAAATTGATGAAAATTCTAAAAAGTATTAACAATATACTTACCGTTCACTAAAGTTCGGTTGTTTTTGACAACTTTTTAAAAAATGGCCATACTAGTGACCCAGATACTTGGGAAAGTGACTATACCTCTTAGACACGACAGCCCACTCAAATTAAGAGATTATTGGTCTAAATCTGAGGAAACGGTAAAACTTGTTTATTCTGACAAGGTTTCAGCGGTGATTCAAGAAGCATATTAATATAATATAGCTCACTCGAAGGTATAATTTTGACTAAGGTGATATCAAGTCAACTGGAGATTAAAAATGTGTTCCAGAGAACAAAGGTAAATGTCTGCAGGGGTAATTTAAAGGCTTAAACATTTGAAACCTTTCCGTTACTGTATAAAGAAACGAGTCCAACATGACATGATGTATATCAAGCTTAATTATTTAGTTATGTAGGGGTTACTTTAGACGATAACGAAAACTGAGTATGGGCATCTTGGAAACACATGAATCAGAGTCTCCGTCTGACAGCAGCCAGTGTTGTTTGTATGATTTTGTTCTTCTGTGGACTTGATATCTGTTTCTGTTATGAAAATAAAAAGATATGGGGTAAATGTCAGAGAGGTTGTACTCAAACCACGAGAAAATCAGAGGAATTTACAAATCTATAGAGGTCTCAACAAGGATGGAATACCACTCCTTGTGAAAAGCTCTTAACCGTCCCAAATAGAAAATCGTGTATGCGTAAAATAATACTTCTCTTACAGTATGTTTTTTCTAAGGATTTTGCCCTTCTGTGGACTGTGTAATTTGGTGTCCTTCTATGATTTTATTTTCGGATTTTGCCTTTCTGTGTTGTCTTTTTGTTTGTAAGAATTTGGCATTTCAATAGCTATATACTCTGTATTTAATTTTCGGGGTTTTTTGTTCGTACGAATTTTGCCTTTCTTTGGTCTGTATTTTGTTTCCGTAATGTATTTTGTTCGTACGAATTTTGCCTTTCTTTGGTCTGTATTTTGTTTTCGTAATGTATTTTGTTTGTACGAATTTTGCCTTTCTAGCTGTGGGTTGTGCATTTTGTTTTTGTAATGTGTTTTTGTTTTGTTCGTCCGGAGTTTGCCTTTGCAAGATTATGTATTTCGTTTTTGTTGTAAGATTGTTCCTCTGTGAACTATGTATTTTGTTTTTGTTATGCGATTTGATTGTACGGAATTTTTCTCCATGTGACTGTTTTTATTGGGGTTTTTTGTCTTTCTTTCTTTGTTTTTAGTCGCCCATAGGTGTCCTACTCTGGACTGGATTGTTTGTTGACATCTGATTTTCTCCTTGTTGGTTTGCTGAATGAGGTGTTTGTAAAGAATACACCTATATGTATCATCCCACCATTAGTTTCTTTGAAATGTTGTTATAAACCATATTGAAGATATTTTATTCTAGCTGAAATAGTGAAAACAAATGATTTTCATAGTTTTGGAATTATATTTTTCTATACATAACTCACGCAATGCACAGCCATTATTGGAATTTACTTTATTCTATCCCTAATTTTCTCTGTTTTGTTTAAGTTTTGTGCAAACAGAACCAATAAAATAATTACAGCTAGAATATAAAAAGTTGAATAGGGATTCTTCCCCTAAACACATGCAATGCACAGCAAAAGACTTTACATAACCTGACCATAGGAACAACAATGTAGGTATCAATATCGTCGGTCATCAATTATATTTTTTCTTCCTTTGTGCATACAGATTATTGTCACTGGAATAAAATAACTTAATAGAAGGAATTTGATATTTCTTGCCTATGTTTGAAAATTACTAGTTTTTTGTAACTTCATCAATCATTGTCAATAAAATTAGTCTTGTAGAATATTATGAGATCTGATCTGGTCCGTATTAACCCGTCCCTGGGGAGTCGGAATAACTGGTCTGCGACTGTACCCGGCAATACGTAACTAGTTTATTTCAGTTTTGATGGAGCGTTTATCCGTCCTTAATCAGTTCGTATATTCTCCTGATACATTTATGTTGTTTGAAAATGCATTGAAAATAACAGGACTTCCCATGGTGGTCATGTGTGTGCGTTTGTGTATATTTTTTTTTATTCCAAATACAATTCAGTTATATGAAATTAGGATAAAACAAAATCATCAAAAATATATTAAAAGGTAAAATTCTAGACTGATCCAATGGTTATTTACTACATAATAATAATAATAATAATAATAATAACCATTAACAACTCACAACATAAAAAACTATCTGAGATCTGAGCTATTGCCACCACTATATTCATATATTAATATAGAAATACAATATCAGTTAAATTTGATTTATTGCTGCTTGAAGCAAGGTAACAAACAATACCTCCATATAAAAACTGTACACAGGAGACATTAAGGGTGTGGAACTGGGAAAAAATGATCGGAAAAATTCATCCTTGCAACTGGCCACCTACTGACTAAACAAATAGGACTGCTGACTGTTGCAAGGGTATTTAAGTGCATAGAACGTGGCATTTTCAAGCACGATGCGTCGTTGACGTTTCTCCCTGGACGGGTTGTGAATATCCCTCCCAAATCACGGACGTCCTTTCTGAAGCACCAGTTATAAAGAGCAGCAAGTATCTATACATGCCGCTCAACCAACGGGTGCTACTTGAGCAGGGATTTACCTGCTGGCGGAGAAACCAAACGTCCTTTTTTCTATACCCCGTCCCCCAACGGGGAGAAGAAAAGCAATAAACCATGCATATATAGTGTGATAATTTCTGCTGGGTAACAAAACTATTTTAACGCTGAAATTACATCCAAACACAATCTCTACCAATCATTACATGTACTAAATCTTTTCGCAAAAATGCAAGGTTTTGAAGCACAGTTGAAACGATACCTTTATATAGTTGTTTCTAGACAGAAATTAAAAGCAAAACTCACGAAAAACGGCATTTTATACATTCTTGGATAAATGTGATTTAAACAATATTTTCTGCCTTAAACCACCAAACACTCAGTAATCAAACATGAATGTCGTTATAAAATGAAATTGATTTGTAAATATAATGTTGTGATATATTGAAATTTCAAAAAATTAACATCGACAAAACTCACGTGTAGCAAGAATTTACAAAAAGCAATTCGACATTTATCTGAGAACTATGACTTATGGCAATAAGCATGAGTTGTTTAATATTTTTTTCAATAACGTTACTGGGTGTCGCAAGGAACAATATTGCTTAATGTCATATAAAACTATCACATGTAAAACCTCAAAAAATTGAGTTAACTTCGAATTTGAAGCAACTTGATTGATGTAGAAAGAAATCAACAAACTGTTGTTTATTTTCATTCATTCTTCTCTCGTTTTAACTTCTACGAATCTGATTTTATAGGAATTGCAACTATAGATATATCTGTGTGGTTATAAAATTACCTATAATAGTTCTCAAAATAAGATGGTGACGTCAATTAATCTAACATGGACATCGAGGAAAGGGGCAACAAAATACATGCAACCTACTCAAGACCTTAGTGTTAGTGTGTAAGGTCGGTTTGGACAAGGCTGCAGTTGAATGAAATAGGCCTAATGGTTCTAAATCAACATCAACAAAAAGGAAAACAAATTTGTTTATATATATAAATATGTGTGTATATATTGATCGATTGATTGAATGTCATGCATATTTAGGACGAGAGCATATTAATGAATGATGATGAATGAACCCTGCTTTGTACTAGACCGACACGCTGAGCCGGATTTTTAACGTGCCAGCTCACGAAAGCAACAGTTCGCAGGAAGACATGCCACTTTACCCAGACACATTATTCCGACACTGGGTCGACCATTCTTTGCTCTTACTCCTAATTGTTGCGTGCTTAGCGAAAAATCAGCAAATACCAATTTCAATGTCTTTGGTTTGACTCGGCCGGGGATCGAACCCACGACCTTCCGCACTCTAGGCGAGCACACTAACTATTATTATACCACAGAGGCGGTTAAACCTGGTTGTTTATTTCATCACTATATTCTGTAGTGTAATGAATACTCTTATATGACTCAATGGATATTAATTTGATTATCTTTGTTTTATCTTTTATGTGCCATCAGTCACGATATAAAAAGGTACAAAGAGAACTTTACCTACTAAATACATTTAACGTCGTCTAAATGTCGTCGTATTGTCTAAAGACTTGGTTTTGGCTGTTCGATGTCGTCGTATTTCGCAAAGTCTGGGTTTTGGCTGTACACTGTCCTCGATTTGTTTTCATATTTTTGTTGTTGTCATAAATTTTAAGTTCTGTGATTTATTTGAATCCAGTAGAAGCTCGTCATTTTGGGTGATCCCTTCGAGTTTTGTGTAGATTGACTGTCTTACTATCTATACAAACATATTTTCCATTTTATATGTAAGATATATTACAAAACAAAATGACAGTCTGCGTGTCGTACAATGAATTACCATTAATTATTTAGTCTTCAGAAAAAATATTTGTAATTTATCTCTTGACGACCTATTGACCCCGTCAGACTAAACTTTAAAGGTTCTCTCCTCTAACTTCTCTTTATTTCTATCTGATTAGTTTTCGTATACACGACTAACATTAATTCAAATTTTACAAATGTTTGTTGCAGTTTGACTGTTACGATAAGTTTATAGATTCCTCCATAACCACGCTGGATTACTAGTTTATATTAACATACCGAAGATGTACGGCACTAACCTGTTAATTGGTTCGGGTAACATGTTCTTGTGGTCAATCAACGAGTGGACGCTTTAAGTAGATACATTTGTTCAAGTGATGTTTAAATACTCGACATGGATTAAAATACCATGTATAAACAAACTACATTAATGTTTTACAACAAAATGTGACAGAAACGAAAAATGTTTCAACTGTGATAAAATTTAAATATGTGGAGAAATTTACCATTCATCTTAATTTTAGGTAAGATTAATAATCAACACTTATTTCTAAAAACTTATATAACAAAATTAATCATTTCCTCAGATTTTAAAATTATGAATGAAATTACAAAATAAAAGGAAAATGAGTTTAATTTTTTCCTATACCATTATTTCTATTATTTATGTGTGAATTATCAAATAATTACAAGAACGTTATTTAAGCAAATGCTGGTAGATTTTAATATAAAAAATATATATAAGAATTATATGTATAAATGTCATGCGGTGAATAGACGGTCACTAAGATTAACCATAAGTAATTTACTAGTGATAAATGTCCAGATATTGAACTATGTCAAGATTACATGTATTTATTGTGTAGATTAACTGTAAATATTGTCAGAAAATAAATTACTACTTCATTTAAGTACAGTCTAAAATTGACTTAATTTGTCATTTTCTAAAATATACTTTCTTTGCATGACGCTATCGATTTACTTTGTAATGAATTAAGAAAAAATGTGACATTTAATATTAATTTCTAAAAATAACATTAATTTTGGTAAATAAATTTATGTTCATCTAGTGCAAACCTAATATTTCGGTAATTAATTAGACCAGCATGATATCAAGCACCTGTCGAATCTCAACTTCTCTTTGAATTGACATTTTCTCATGTTTTTTGTTCAGATGATTCTTTTAAGAAAATTATCACTTGATTTATGAATGAAGTGAAATGACAAATTTATCTGTTGTTGAACAGACAGTATATTTATTTTACAAAGTGATAAGAGAAACTCGTTGATATCTTGTGAAAAGATAACATCATTTCTCTGTACGGATTATTGAACTGGACCTCCGGAGTTTCTAATGAAATTTAATTATCTTTGTAAGATGAAAATTGAATTCCGCAAATATCATGCGAAAATATTATGTTTCAACATGGAATCAGTAAATAAACCTATTATAAACGTCTTTGTAAAAACAGTATCGCCCTATTACGACTGAAACTATTTATATTTCTTAATGAAAAATAAAAATATGTAAAATCTTTTAATTTTCCTTTGTTTGTTTGTTTAGTTGATGTTCATACAATGCCTATGTGTTGTTCTTCAAGCTTTCGAGAACAAGTTCTAGTAAAATAACTGTACATTTTAATGATCAATGAACTGTTCATTCCCATGTTGGCCCTAGAAATCGGTCCGCCTAATCGGAAAAAATAACTGCAGATTTTTTTAGCGAATGACTTTATTTAAACATAAATACATATGGTGTTATCTTCTCTACACAGTTCATTATCCCTTTATTGTTTGTTGATTTTTTGGTTGAAATTCACAAAAATCAAATATCAGTTTTACCTATTTTCCCGCTAGCTGAAACACATTTTCATTAATTCCACAGGGAATTACAGAAGGTATGATAGTAAAAAAGTTTTTATTAGTGTATTGACAAAAATCTTTGAAATAACATTCTCTGTTCAAATAAAGGCGATTTTAATTTCTATGTCTTTACCTCAATCATGTGTGAGTAAAAAGCTCAAACATTATCGCATGTAAAACTGCAATAGAATTGGCAGAAAGTATTTTCATCATTTATATCGCATGACTTTTTAACTTAATTTGAAATTTAAAACTTTGTTTATAATCTGTGACAAGGGTTGGATCAAACAGAACTAACTGGCTATCCATTTCAAAATATATCAATGAAGTTGAGAAATACGTGCGGTAAAATATGTACTTGGGAAATCCGCCCCTGTCGCGACGATTCGATAAAAGAAATATCAACAGAGTCATCAAGCACCTAGCTTTACATTGTCTTAAATGTATTTCGCAAATATATCCGTAATTGACGATGAATTTCACTTCATTTCAATAAATATTGATGAGATGTTTATCATTGTAGTTTTGTGTGTTTCTGACACGCTAATAATAAGAATGTTTGATTATCAGACTGACCCCAGAGTTAATTAAAAATAACATTCATTAAATTCTTGTCGGAAATCAATTAGTAATAAGAACCTAGTGGGCAGTGTTGACCACACCTGTGTCCATTGTTAGTTTTGACAGTTTGTCTAGTTTTATGATGGAGAGATGCCCATAATATACAATTGGACATTTTCATGACATGACTACGATTTAAAAGCAACAAAGCAAGGAATGAACAGAATTTTGAAAAGCTGCTGATGATTTCAATCTATATCAACAAAAGTAACCTCAGAATACTTGGATTTGACTGTTGAGCAAATCTGTCTATTGACCGATATTTATGACAAAAGAGACGACTTTGCTTTCTAAAGAATAAAAATCCTCGATTGGGGTTCCTTTATTTGCCTTCGGCCATGATAAATAAGGTGATAGGGTGGCAATACTCATACTAATTCCACCGTCTCGTTTTGTTTACGTCGAGATTACCTGTGATACAAGGCTTGCAATACTCGAGATAAAATGTGATAAAACGGTACACGGCTTACCATATCCAGGATCACCTGTAATAAGGCGGTACATTGTTTGCCATACCATAGATAACGTGTGATACGATGGTACATGGCTCATCTTGTCCGGGAAAACGTGTGATAAGACACTACACGGTTTACTACCCGGGATAAACTTCAATAAGACGGGACACTATACCGGTGTTAAGACGGTACTCGGCGTATCATACCGGGATAACCTGTAATAAGACAGTACGGATTACCACATCCGATATGATCTGGGATATGTCAGTACACGTCCTACCATACTCGAAATAATATGTGTTATGACGGTGCATGGCTTTCCATACCCGAGATAAATCTGTGTAATGACGTTCACAGCTTACCATACCAGGGCGGATCCAGGGGGTCCAAGGGGGCCCAAGGGGGCCTGGGCCCACCTTTGAAACGCAAAAAATGATAAAAAAATTAAAAGTTTGGAGTAAATTTTGGTCTTGATCTCCATCAGAAATCAAGAAAATTTATAAATCAAGAGCTCCACAAAAAGTGCCCCCCCCCTTTTCCAAAAGTTTGGATCCGCCTCTACATACCCGAGATAACCTAAGATAAGACGGTGCACAGTTAACCATACCAGATCTGTGATATGACGGTACACATCTTACCATGCCCGAGGTAGCCTATGATAAGACGGTGCACGGCTAACCTGCTCGAGGTAACCTATGTTATGACGGTACACAGCTTACCATACCCGAGGTTACCTATGATAAGACGGTACACAGCTTACCATACCCGAGGTATCCTATGATAAGACGGTGCACCACGTCTTACCATACCCGAGGTAACCTATGATAAGACGGTACACGTCTTACCATACCCGAGATAACCCATGATAAGACGGTACACGGCTTACCATACTCGAGGTAACCTATGATAAGACGGTACAAGTCATACCATACCCGAGGTAACCTATGACCATACCCTAGGTAACCTATGATAAGATGGTACACAGCTTACCATACCCGAGGTAACCTATGATAAGACGGTACACAGCTTACCATACCCGAGGTAACCTATGATAAGACGGTGCACGTCCTACCATACCCGAGGTAACCTATGATAAGACGGTACAAAGCTTACCATACCCGAGGTATCCTATGATGAGACGGTGCATAGCTTACCACACCCGAGGTAACCTATGATAAGACGGTACACGTCTTACCATACCCGAGGTATCCTATGATAAGACGATACATAGCTTACCTTACCCAAGGTATCCTATGATAAGACGGTACAAGTCATACCATACCCGAGGTAACCTATGGTAAGACGGTACAAAGCGTACCATACTAGATGTAACCTATAAAACGGTGCACGGCTTACCATACCCTAGGTAACCTATGATAAGACGGTACACAGCTTACCATACTCGAGGAATTATATGATAAGACGGTACATAGCTTACCTTACTCGAGTTAACCTATGATAAGACGGTACACAGCTTACCATACTCGAGGAATTCTGTGATAAGACGGTACAAAGCGTACGATACTAGATGTAACCTATAAAACGGTGCACGGCTTACCATACCCTAGGTTACCTATTATAAGACGGTACACGGCTTACCATACTCGAGGTAACCTGTGTGTAAGACGGTACACAGCTTACCATACTCGAGGTAACCAATGATAAGACGGTGCACAGCTCACCATACTCGAGGTATCCTATGATAAAATGGTACACAGCTTACCATACTCGATGTAACCTATGATAAGACGGTACATGACTTGCCATACGTGAGGTTACCTATTATAAGACGACACACGGCTTACCATACCCGAGGTTACCTATTATAAGACGGTACACAGCTTACCATACCCGAAGTTACCTATTATAAGACGGTTCACAGCTTACCATGCCGAGGAAACCAGACTGAACATATGAAATACAGTATATGATTGTAACGTCATATTTTTGTTTATTTTAGTACACGCAGTGGTTGCCACATACAATGATATGCTGTCTCCAGAAACCAGAATGAAATGTCCATCTACCGGAGAACAGACATACAGACTAAACCCACCAAAGTTTCATGGTATTTGGACATCATCAAGGTACTATACATACGCTGAGTTTAAATTGCCTCACTTCATGCTAGGATAATCTGTGCAAAAAAGGGTCGCATTTCTAGCATTAAACGTGTGTTCAATACATGGCCACTATTTGTACTATATCATAAATGAGTAATTGAACTGAACCAAGTATAAAATTCGGCATTGCTAACATTAATGATTAAATATGTTCTATATATATTTCCATGGTTTATAATAATTAATAATTAATGTTGGGTTACACACAGACAAAATGTACATTTTACCGGGATTACAAAGATACCAGTTTTAAATATACTATTTTATTCAAAAATATATAAAGTTTATCATATTATTCCTTGGAATGCATCGTTATCGCTAATGTCGACGTTTGGGGTTTGAAAGTAAGTTGTGAGCTAATGGCTTATTGTCAAGGACTATAAACAAAAACGAGGAATCGCTCTTGACTTGAGTATAGTTTCTTATGTTCATCATCATCAAAATTTATTTCTGGTCATTATATCCGAATGTTATAGATGAACAGGAAAATAGCGTATTAAAGAACAAAGATAATTATACATAGTGAAAAATATGGTGTTTTTGTCGAAAATTTTGTCAGTGCAAAAATCAAATGTTCCTTTGCAAAATTAATTCCCTTAATATCCATAATGGAAAATTGTGTATTCTTAATTTTTCGACCAAAAGTCAAGATAAATAATAATTTGATGGAATTCAGTAGTAACATGTTTTAATAAACATAAGTAATGAGTAAATAAAGTATGACCTCAGTGTAAATCCTATGTTCACAAACTTTTATCTCTCTAGAAAACAGAAAGTGTCAATATTTACAAACAAAAAAATTTAAAAGTTTTAGGTAATCTCGAATCAAAGTGGCAAGGTTGGACAATAGAAATTTTTCGAGTCGACACCCTGGTTTATTTGTATGAGTGATTATAATCAGAATAACAGGTTATTATTTGAAATAGACCCCAAACAGATACGTGTTAATGGTAAAAACTTTAAATGGAGTGCCTTCATTAGGGGACTAAATACGCCGCGGATTGTTGACTTTCCATAAAGAAACAAAAAGAACATCTTTGTAAATACGACACGACTTCTATGTGGAGAACGATTTTTAGTAACGAAATACTTGAGATATAGCTATAGATTACTAAGATGGAATGAGAGAAGATTGTGTAACTGTCCCCCCTTGTACCAGTATTGTGTTACAGAGATGGATTCTTTTTTGTTTAACTTGAGAAATTAATATGGGAGTCTCAAGAAAGGTTTTGAATTGTTTTCAGAAACGGGAAACTTTCTTAAAACGAGATCTAAACTGTCACTTTCTAAAACACTCCGACCGACTCAAATTTAATGTCTGAGATGTACAAATGAAAAAATATGTAAAAAACAATGAATTTTTTAACAACACTAGTTACATTTGATACATGTAGTTACATCTAATGTAAAGTTAGATATTTACGTCTGCATATTTTTCACATTATTCACGTCATATTCCATTACAGGGATAACATAATGAGCTGAAGACCTTTTAAAGAATCTATACTTTTAATGGGGAATTGTATATTTCGGATTTACAAAAATTGAACATATTTATGACAGATAAATAAAATAATTCTTTATTTTGGTCCAAAAGTCCTGGTACAGATACTTGGACACGACTGATAAATTATGCAACATTAGTTTTGCACAATAAATTCACTATTCAAAATTGAAAAATGGGTGCGAATGGATAGTATGTTCAGCTTTGAGCTCCAATAGACAAGCTTGTGCATTATATTTTGATTTGTCTATTTGTTCATTAATGAAGGCTTTATAGTAATATGTAGAAGTTTGTCATTTTTACTTGTACGTTTTGAACGGTTGTCTCATAGACAATTATACCTCATCTTCTTTTAGCTCACCTGACCGAAAGGGTCATTTGAGCCTTTGCCATCACTTGGCGTCTGTTGTCCGTCAACATTTTGCATTTTTTTTCTTTAGAACCGCTAAATAGATTGACACAAAGCATGGCATGAATGTTATGTGCTGACCAAGAGTTGTTACTTTGGTGAGATCGTCATCTAACATGGCAACAGATGGGGAATTAGTTTGACTTAGGGCCCTCTGGGAAAATCATACAATAATCTTCTTCTAGACAACGACAGAATAAATTGAAACGAAACATGGCATGATTATTCTTACAAGGTGCTGTCCAAGTGTTGTTACTTTGTTGTCGATCATGTATGGCTGCCAATAGGGGATTAGGTTTAAGATAAGGCCTTGTGGGAATATTTATACGAAAAGATTCTTCTAGAGAACCGCTTGATAAAAAGCAAACATCGTGTAAATTTTCCTTATAAGTTGCTTTAAAAGTTTTTGCTTTGGTGTCGATCTGTCATCCAAAATGGCCGCCATTTTGGAAATCAACTTAAAATAGGACTGTGTGGGAAATTTATGTCAAATTCTTCTAGAGACCGGCTGAAATGGTAAAAATCAGTCATGACATGACTGTTACATGGAGCTGACCAAGTGTTGTTAATTTGGTGCTGATCCATTATCAAAGATGACTGATCTAGATTTCTACCACATCCATACATTGTTTCATATACGACACTATCCAGGTGATCAATTCAGGCTTCCGAGAGCCTCTGGTTTATACTCGTTTTTGACTAATAGGGGTAAGTTTGTGCAGCATCGTACAGGTGAGAAAAGACAAGTTTGTGCAGTTTCGGAGGGAAAAATGTTGTACAGCTTTGGACTGTAAGAACTGACAAGTTGTGCAATTTCGGAGGGAAAATATTGAACAAATTTGGGCTGTCAGAAGGGACAAGTTTGTGCAGTTTCAGTGAGAAAATATTGTACAGCTTTGGGCTATAAGAAGGGACAAGTTTGTGCAGTTTTAGTGAGAAAATATTGTACAGCTTGGGACTGTAAGAAGGGACAAGTTTATACAGTTTCGTACTGGTAGAAATTGGCGAATATTTTAATGATCCAGATTTTATTTTTAGGTATTGTCAAATAAAAATTATTCATTTGCAAAATCTGATTTTGTTTCCGCTTTTGATCAGATTACTTATAATATAACATTACAAACTTTAATAACTTCAGTGTTTAGGGGGGTATCGAATTTCTCCGTATTTACCCAGTTAATCCAATTGAATTTTTAATGTACATCTGATCTGTCTTATTGTTACTGCTGTCCGGTAACACAGTGTAGTTGACACGTGTCAAGGGTATATTTGTGTACATCACTCAACATCTCCATAGTTTTCTTAATTAAGACCACACGCACATTTTCGATATATGTATTAAACATTTTTATTTGTAGAAAATCAATATAAATTGATGAAGGGTCGTGGAAATTTGGAATCGTCATCCTAATCATAAGCGAGTGGTTAACTGTATTCGGCTAAGGATATAAAGATGTACAAAATCATTAGCCTAAATAGTTAGATTATGGTGCCTTTACTATTAAGAATATTGCTTCCATTTATACAAAAATTGTTGAGTTTGTCCATGAGTTTTATGCAATCAGTATATTCTCCATAAAAACAAAATATAGGCTCACTTCTAACATCATTTGTTATCACATTTCTACATTTGTTTTGCCATGAATACCAATTTGTACCTTTGGTTTTGTTATGTATTTACTTGAGTAAAGTGGATTCAGTGATTTTTCTATTTTGTACCTCTATAGAGATATTCGTTCAAGTGGTTTGTATATATTTAATAACACTAGTAGTAGTTACCCGTGGTCAATGTAAGGTATTTGGTATCCCGTCAACTACAACTTGGAAAATATATACTGGATTTTTTGGATAATCAGGAGTATAAAAACGCTATAAAAATATCCAAGAAGACCATCAAATCATTTTTTAAGGCAACTTACGTTGTGACGGACGCATGGGATGTCCTATGGCAATGAGAAGCAAAATTTAATTTATAATATTACCAAAAGAATATGGAATACATGCCAGAACAATCTATTTGATAAAAGAGAGAAATTAATTCAAGGCACTATTTCTAAGTTGTTTCCTGCCCCGCGGAAATCGAGAGAATAAAAGTTAACAGCTTGACACGTACACATTTTTTTGTCTAGTTTTCTTATAGAGGGATTGTTTTAACTGTTTCACTGCTGATACGTGTCCACTCTATGGTTGAGATCAAACCCTTAATAAGGTAAAACAAAGATCGAAGACCGGAAATCTGTAATCGATAATTCACCCCTTTTCATAAAATAAGGCTGATAATATATTGTGTTAAAATATATTAATTCAGTATCATCTTTCAGCTTTCTAAGCAATAACAAGACAGAAGTGTTTATTTGAAAATATATTTATTTTATTTTATATTTATTTGGTCTAAGGTATTATTTTACTAAATCTCAAACTCCTCACTACATGTATAGCTTGTTTGTCTTTGTTGAGTGATTTAAGTTATATTCAAAGTTAATAAAATCTTCAGGCCTCTTTTTCACCATTGATGAACATCTCTAATTTAAAAGAAATTGAAAAACTAAAAAAGTACTCACTCACATATTTCTTAAAGTCAAGTAAAATATCAGTTTCACTCATTAAACAGGCATTAGAACTGGGGATGGTAGACTAATAAAATAGTTCAATGATGATTTAGATTGTACTACAATTTCATATTTTGTACTGTATACTGTCGTTTAGTAAAATCTGTACTGTATTAGTTAAACATGTTTTCACCAACAATGCTTTAAGTCTTGGGAATTGTCGTCGATGTAAATGTCCATGTTTTAAATAAGCTCTGAACAATTCAATAAAAAAAAGATAAAGATCCCACTGTAAACAAGTCAAAGAATCGCATAGACCTGCATGTGATGATCGCATAGACCTGCATGTGATGATCGCATAGACCTGCATGTGATGATCTCATAGACCTGCATGTGATGTGCTCCTTAAAGATAAAAAGGAGGAAGATACAGCAAATTTTTAGTATACAGCATATCTCATAAAATCAATATTGTTAATTGTTAAGGTATTGAATGGTGAAATTTTCAATCTGCACTACGGTTTCAAACTTCTCATATTTAAAGTTCAATTTTTTTTACTCGAGGTTGAAACACCATGCTGGCTAACAATGGTGTTATTTTCTATTGTAAAGCAATTACAAGAGAATATTTTTCTTTAATTAGATCAAGATCATAATATTGTACCAAAATTTCTCTGGTAAAAGAATTGTATTTTTGATTTTTATTTTATAAGATTGTGTGTTCTTTATGTCATGTTTTCATTGTTTGTAATTCAGATGTCACTCGAAGGAGCATGATTATAATTAGAAGATAGACTTCTTCTAAAAAATAGAATAAATTTGTTACATGTATTTTCATCAAATTACGTCTGTAATGTTCACCTTTATTTTAGATGTGAAATAAGACCTGGACCAGAATTTGTATTACGGAAGTATATTTTTCGTCATAAATGGTTTAGACTTTACCAGTTTTACTATTTTGATACTCAGTGTAGGCGACCGAAGTACAGCGTTGTAGCGGAGGGATCTATAAAACGACAACAAATGTCGTGGGTCGTCCAGGGCGGTACAGAGGCAGAATATCGGTTGGATAACGTCACAGTCACGCCATATAATAAACATTTTGCCAGAAAATTAAATAAAAAAATTCAGATGCATTGCAAAACTTTACATGGTATAACGGTTAAAAGATACAGACAATATAAAATTTTTAATTTTCCAAGATCAAAAAACAGAAATTATAAGAAATCTAAAGACTTTGACTGTTCACAACTTTTATCATTATCATTCCACGAACTACAACTGCTCAAAGTAGAAGTACAAAAACCGCCAGACCATTCTTATCTGTATAGTAATAGTATAAATAGAAATGAGAGACCAACACGCCAGCTATTCTTTGGAGACATTCACACAGATATCAACCAGAGAATGACATATAGACCCTCCAGTTATCAAGCGCCGCTAATGAAAGGCAACGTAAGTGAATAATTTTGTATTTGTTCTTCAATGCATATTTGTTTAGGATTGCAACATATATTATTTTAAGTGCTTTGAGACAACCCTTAGGGGGAGGGTTGAGCGTTCACCAACCGGTTTAACCCCGCCACCAACTAATGTGCCTGTCCCAAGCCAGGAACCTGTAAGCCAGTGGTTGTCGTTGTTTAATTTTTCATTTATTGTTATATGTTCACCATTTTTGCATTAGATTAGGTCGAATGTCGTGTTTTTGTATAGTTTCACATTTTGTATTTCGGGGCCTTTTACACCTTCCGTTATGGTATAGACTCATGGTTCATTGTTGAAGGCCGTAATGGGACCTGTAGAAGTCTAAATTCTACTGCCATTTGGTGGGTGGCTGCCTCATGGACAGTCATGCCACATCTCCTATTTTTATATTTTAAAAGTGAGGGAAATTGTCCCCATTCATAAGAGCTCCTACACCCATGGGTGCGAATATACATTCCAGAAAAGGGTGAACTCTTGAAATTGTAGAAAGGATCAGCTGCTAGCAGTGTAAGGTTTTGTATATTTAAGAACATTTATAACATTTTCTACTCCTTTTCCACTGAATAGAAATTAAACCAACTTTCACAGTTTCTTTACCAATAGTTGTAGTATTGTGCCTCATACTCTATGTTCCAAGGAATCAATGCTGTTAATTCTAAGTGCAATCTACTAAAAAGTTGGGTTGCATGGCTGTGTTGTACCATTTCTAGTTTCCGATACTTCTCTTCAAACTGTCAACAGTTATTAACCAAACTTTCAGAACTTGTCTTTTGCTAGGTTCTATAAGACCAATTCACCTCATTTTAAGAAATTAAGAACCCATAAATGAATTGTTTTATGAAAGGATATAGTATCTACCACTCCCAATGTTTGTCTTTCTAGGCAAATAGAAAGAAGGCGACACATGTCTTTCGGGAAGGACTCGATACTAAGATGTTTATTGTTCTTAACAAATAAACTTCAATATGCATTTGTGTAACCCAACATAGTTTTAATAAAATTACTGAACAAGTGCGTAAAGCACCACGAATATATTAGTTGGGGGAGGAAATTTCAAATTGTTTTTGAAGCTTTATTAAAAGGCCCTACTGAACATATAATCATTATAAGTAAAAAAGGAAACCACATGTCTCATGTACCTGTCCGGGAAAAAGGAAACCACCTGTTTCACGTACCTGTCCGGAAAAAAGGAAACCACCTGTCTCATGTACCTTTCCGGAAAAAAGGAAACCACCTGTCTCATGTACCTGTCCGGAAAAAAAGAAACCACCTGTCTCATGTACCTTTCTGGAAAAAAGGAAACTACCTGTCTCATGTAACTGTCCGGAAAAAAGGAAACCACCTGTCTCATGTACCTGTCCGGAAAAAAGAAAACCACCTGTTTCATGTACCTGTCCGGGTCGGGACTCGATGTCGTTATTCACGTTGTATTTTTGAATTTGTGAGTGAACCAATACGAACATTGAAGCAAGATTAGGTTAGTTTTACTTTCATTTGTAAGAGGCTATCTAGACCTCAGCACAAGTTGGATTCCACCCTTGTTGAAGATTTTGTTAGGGGCTATCTAGAGCTCAGCGCAAGTTGGATTCCACCCTTGTTGAAGGCAGGACCTCCAGATTCAATGATTTCCTAATTTTTCTCTCAGAGATGGATTATGGTCTTCTTGCTATTTATCTCATTTCTTCAGTTTTGTTTGGTTATGATCTTCTTGCTATTTATCTCATTTCTTCAGTTTTGTTTGATTATGGTCATCTTGCTATTTATCTCATTTCTTCAGTTTTATTTGATTATGGTCATCTTGCTATTTATCTCATTTTTTCAGTTTTGTTTGATTATGGTCTTCTTGTTATTTATCTCATTTTTTCAGTTTTGTTTTGTTATGGTCATCTTGCTATTTTTCTCATCTCATCAGTTTTGTTTGATTATGGTCTTCTTGTTATTTATCTCATTTTTTCAGTTTTGTTTGGTTATGGTCATCTTGCTATTTATCTCATCTCTTCAGTTTTGTTTGGTTAAATAGTAAAACTTGATTTAATATACAATGTATTTGTATCTATAAACTCTGAAACAATATTTTTAAATAATTTTTTGTCTAAGAACATATGAAGTCCATTTACGAGGAACAAAGTCAAACTCCTCTAACGGCTTGTTATATTGATTGTGTCATTATTCTATTTATAACTGTAACATCAAAGATGCCTTAGTAATTGTCTTAATATTAAATTTGCCAATAGCGGTCAACATTAATTAACACCACCGTTTCAATATTGTTTCTTCACATCTCCAGACAAATTAATGTTAGCTATAATATAGGAGGTTGGTGTAATCATATTTGTTTGTAATCAGGTTTAGACAATGGCTACACGGAACACACTGAATCCTTCAGTTCTCAAGGGTAGCGTATGAATTAGCTCGTTAAAAATTCAGATCAATTATAATGTATCAGCTAATGACATCATCCCATTACCTGATATGAACGGGTGTTGATAAGTGTGATTAAACTCTAGTTACAGTGGGATTTTCCTCTTTGAAAAGCTCTAGATTTCCCACTTGTTGAATGCCTTATGAAGATCTCTAGATTTCCCACTTGTTGAATGCCCTATGAAGATATGAAGATCTCTAGATTTTCCCCTTGTTGAATGCCTTGTGAAGATCTCTTGATTCCCCCCACTTGTTGAATGCCTTTTGGAGATGTCAACACTTCCACCTTGTAGATTTCCTTGTGAAGATCTCTAGATTTCCACCTTGTTGAATGCCTTGTGCAGATCTCTTGATCCCACCACTTGTTGTACGCCTTTTAGAGATGTCAACACTTCCACCTTGTAGATTTCCTTGTGAAGATCTCTAGATTTCCACCTTGTTGAATGCCTTTTGGAAATGTCAACACTTCCACCTTGTAGATTTCCTTGTAAAGATTTCTAGAATTCCACCTCGTTAAATACCTTGTGAAGATTTCTAGATTTCCATCTTGTTGAATGCCTTGTGAAGATTTCTTGATTTCTACCTTGTTGAATGCGTTGTGAAGATCTCTAGATTTCCCGCTTGTTGAAT
>JARWCS010000004.1:2486716-2507660 GCA_034783895.1 Geukensia demissa
TGTATGTTCCATTATTCTTTCTTTTAAATGGATCGAAAACCTGTTTTTTTTGTTCAGGAAAAATCTGAGGATACGAAGGAAAACACCAATTTTAAGATATTACTGAAATTATCAACTTTTTCTTTGATAACATTTTCTCCGTCGATCAATTGTTTTCTTCTCGCTGGAATATTTGCAAAAGTAGCATTTAATAAATACATATAATAGTTTGAATGTGTCCCAAAATTAAAATGGAAATTTCTAAAACTAAACTTATAATAACTTATATGTAATAATGAGGAGCGTTAAGGTCTAAAATACCCCAAATTGGAAATCTTGACGATTAGAATAATATCACGAAATGTATTGCACATTGCCGCCGGACAGATCTCCGATTTTCCAATGCTGCTGATGAGAGGTTGTACACATTAAAATACGTATGGAGCTTTATGGCAAAATTCGTAATATTTATAAAAACATTGGTAATCATGAATTACAGATTGTTTTTTCCATAACCTAAAAAATAATTTCAACAAAAATAATTTAGCTAAGGAAATGTATCCCCGTTCTATTTGGTATAAATACATAAATTTTTAATCTTTATCGTCCCTCAAATATTTTGTTAATCCTTAAATGCAGGGATTACTATTTTAAAGCAATAATTACGAATAAATCTTCAAAATCAGTGTTCTGTCATTTATGCCTATTTTGACATCATTTGTGACGTTATTATAACAATAAAACAATGATAAGTTGATTTTTTTAATTGTAAATATTTTACCCTTAACTTTACATTTAAATGAAATTATGAAAGACAATCAAATCTTGGGACCAAACAGGTCTTATACCCCTTACTCCTTTAAAAAGTATTAAACATTGTATTACTTGTAGTGACCGCTACTCGTTGAAACAACAATGTCTATTATTCAGATTTCGCAGGGGAAGTCTTTCTTTCATTTTTTTAAAACCATTTTCATAATTTGTACATAAATTAAGGAATTTTCGAAAACTTCAACATTTCCGTTTTAAATTCATTGTATGTTGTTTCTTACAAGTTCTTTCTTCGGACTAGCAGGTAGTTGCTCCGTATTTAATTTATTTTATTATTGTAAAAAGAAATAACGGACAAACGCAGATCCAAAATCACGGAATCAATATGTTCAAATTAAAATATATCAATTGCATTATACATTTCCTAATACCATTTGCATAACAATAATATTGCTGCATTTTTAGCCAAGATTAAAAAATAATTCGGAGTATTTATTTCTAACCTTGCATATTTACATATTAACATACAGCAGACCACAGACAGAATTGTAAGGAACTGTTCAAATTTTTATTTACTGGATAAAGCATTTTATGGGACTGGACAGTTTTGACCAACAGGGTTCCAGACATATTTTAGTTAAAAATATTAGTTATTATTATTAAATTATAGACATTTCTACAGGTGTAAATCCCTAATATTGAGCATAACTACGACTCATATTTACTTAACCTATGAAAAATATATGAGAACTATACGGTAATTCTAAAGACCACAATAATACTCGACACATAATTTCATTCAATATTACACAATTCTTGTTTTTTCTGAAAAACTGATGGAAATTTTGGCCCAATGTTTAAATCCAAAATGATTCTGTTAGGAATAAATAAAAGAAAACTGCAGAGATCTGATTTTAGATCTGTTCTATTTTTATTTTATTTAAAAGGACAATGTCAAAAAGACCACACAACTTAACGAGAAAAAAATCAAAGGCCTGTACAAGGTGTTAAACGTGGACTAATTTCATTATTATTATTTTTAGGTTTAGTCCATTAATTTATTTCACATGTCTTTCATAACAAATTTGTAAACAGTTTTTTAATGTAGTTTCTAAGATCTTTCTTCTGCTAACCATGTGTTTGTAAATCCGCAATATCGACTGTTGATATCCGGAAATTCAGTATAAAAATGCCTACTACTCCATATATAGTATAAGAATTTGACAATGCAAAATTTGTCTTAAAATCTAAAAACAAATTTACTCTAGTAGTTTTAAGTCAGGCGACTTAGAGTTGTTAGAAGTAGTGAGGTTCCATCCTGGTTGCAACCTTTAGATTTTGACCTATCATCGATTTCTTGTAGAAATATTGTTGATGTGTCAATGTATAAATGTGGAATGGTGCAAAGATATACGTGTAATTGTTATGCATATATATGGGGCACAACACCCTGTGTACTAATTACACACTTGGGGCACACTCCCACCCATAATATTATTTATCTGCAGAAGGTCGTCAGGATTGTTAAGGGGAAAGCGTTAGAAAAACATAAAAATTATCGGTTCAATATTGACGGAAAACAGTATTTTTCAAAATATTTGCTAGACGCCGAAAATCGAAATATAATCTCCTGAAAAAAGGGGATTTAGAAAAAACATTTCCGAAAACAAATTAACTGATCTTCTTTTTTGGGATAGTTGCGGAAACAAATTCCGAATAACCATAGTCGACAAAAGTTAAGGAAAAGTTTTATTGTTGTCCCGACTTCCTTTTTAATTTCACCAACATTGAACAGTGATTATTTTTCGGTCTTTCTCAGACTTGCAGCATGTTTAATCGTCAGGTTTTTGCTTTCAGATAATTGATACTGAAACACTTTAGTTTGTTTAATGACAAGTTGAATATATTTCATGCATATTCAGGACGGCAACAAGTCCAACAAACAAAATAAAAAGTGAGACTACGGAGGGGACAAAAAGCAAGGGCATTGATTCTAGCTGCCAAGGGAAAAGGCACCACACATTTATATCTGCGTGTAAAGCGACTTTCTGGACATACCTTCTTTTGACATGTTAGGGGCAAAAATAGGAAGACCAGTCAAAACCTTCTGGACAAATGAAATAGAGAACATACAGATTACACTAAGGGAATGTAAATTGTATCATTCCAACATACATTCCAGTACCCGGAAATAAAAAAGAGCATACAAGCACGTTTATTACTGATATATACAATTTAGAATTAAATGCAATCACTGCATGTGGGTTAAGGCGAATAAAAATATAAAAAAGCACTTTGTCACATCTATAACAACAAAACAACAGGTAAATAACTGAGATGTAAGACGAAACAAAGAAAAAAAAACGTTTATCCAGTGGATTGTGTTCAGGTCGCTTTAGCCCTGTGGTGACGAAGGGATTGTTAACTGAATATTCATAAATTAAAACATTTTAAGTCTGAAAAAGACCAGATTGACAAATTAACAATAACCCTGCTAAAATGTGTTGGATATATTATAAAGCTCCTGTTTCAGACCCGCTTTCATCTCTTTATAAACAAGTTTCGGTGGTTTTGAGAGTTAGGGCCTGTTCACACTAGGCTTAATTTAATCCGGATTAACTTTTGTAAAGTGAACAGGGCCTAAGTGTCGATTATTTACAGTGTCTTTAAACTATCAATCGCACCCAAATTATTAAAATACATTTTAAGGACATGAATGCAAAACTTACGCGACACTATACCATCCAAACATTGACCCACCATTACAAAGCCCCCAATAAGACCATGTTGCTTTTGGATTGTCTTATTGCCATTTTTATTATTTCACTTTCTTTTTTTAATTCTACTAACATTTGGATATTATTTCGTTTAACATATAGTGCGGTCTTTTGACATTTCCGCCATATCGGTACTTTTTATATTGCTAATGCAGCAAAGAATACAAGTTCAGGTTTTGGTAAAAAAAATTACGAGAAAAGGATCTCAACAAGGCTAATATCCTTTCAGAAAAGGGAAAACTGGACTGTCGCTTATTTTACCCCTATTTTCTAATACCAGATATGATCGTGATATATGTCCCTAATAGTCCATCTTACACCAGTTATTGATTTCAACGGAAATGTTTAGTACCTTATGACATTGAGCACTTCATGTCTTGATTTTTCTGAATGATATTTGGGGTTTTCTATAGCAAATCATGATCTTTGCCATTGTTACACATAAGGTTTGTCCATATTGTCGCTGTCACTTCTTCTGAAATAAAGAGTCCAATTAATTCAGTAACAATTTCGCAATCATCATTACTTAACACAATTATGAACATCCTATTTTGATATTTGTTTCGAATGGTATTTAGGGCTTTCAATAGCAATACAATAACTTTGCAAGTAGGAATTACCCATTTTGTTGCCTCAGCTTCATTCGAACTGCTTGGTCAATTTCAATGACACTTTCAAAGAAACTTTATCATATAATGCAGTTACGCACTTCCTTTTTACCTCACCTGAACTTAAAGGCCATGTATGAAAAAGAAAAGATAATTGACAAAAGCCTGCACTCCATGCAGAAGAAAAACAGGAAATTTACAAATCTAGAGGTCTCTACAAAGCCTTCAACATGGGTGGAAAACCACTCCATGTGAAAAGGTCATAATCGCCCCAAATAAAAAAATCTTGAATACGTATATAAAACTTAATTATCTAATATGTACATGTAACAAAACATATAACACAGAGACAAGCCTATGACCACAATTCCTTATTTGGGACATGTATATGTAATATCTGTTGGTGTTTAACTAGTTAAGTGGCATCCCAACCCTCCCCAGCAAGATTTGAAAGGAAAAATCAAAAGAAAACAAGAGCAGTAACAGACGAACCACAAAAAATAAAACAGAAAATTCACCTAATACGACTAGAGAGTATACACATGAGTCGACGAATCTATTTTGAGTAAAAATAAAGGATAAAATAGTCCTGCGAATACTGTCATCAATAGCATTAACATACAACATAAGACAAACATTATGTCAAACAAAGGGCACAGTCAAGACAAAAGCAGTAACAGTTTTAGTGAGATTTTGTCATGACTAAGCGTCCGTCGTCGTCTATTAGCGTTTCACATTTTCATCTTCTTTTCTGAAACGACTAAACAGTTTTTACCCAAACTTGGCCAAAAGTTTAAGCAGGGGGCCCTCATATTTGTGTTTTGGGGACGACCGGAAATTCAACATGGTCCCAGGGTCAATTAATAGGAATTTCTCATTTTCATCTTCTTTTCTGAAACCACCAGGCAGATTTCAACCATACTTTGCAAAAATTTCAGACATGTTGTCCTGTACTAAACTTGTGTTTTTGGTGCGATCGGCACGATAAATACTCGACCACCCACTGGCAAAGTTTGTTCCGGGCAAAATATCTCCGTTCTGGAGGCACTAGTCCTCTTGAAGGGGCGTCCCTGGTTGTGCAACAATTCACAATCCGTTAAGAGGGACTCGGCCTGTGTTTTGAAAATGACGCTTTCTGGACCTGTTAAAGACTCCTTAGAAGGCAACCAGTTACAAGTCTAAATTCCCGACCCTTATCCAACCCTTATTGATTTTTTTCCACTGGCAGTCATAAATGACCCTCCCTTTCGGGTCCGCTGCCTACAGTCTACATATTGATGTTCTGTTTGTTTACTTGTCCCCGTTCTGAATATGGCTGAAATATGGAACTATATATATAGCAGCAATCAATCAAAATCTTCTTGTAAGATACCAAGTGGATTGAATTGTTACTTGTAATGATTGTTAGATGGTCCACTACCTCGTTTGCCGATCAGAAATTCAAAATGGCAGCCATGACGCAACTAATTTTAACATTGGACCTAAGAGAAATTTTTCATTTTCATCTTCTTTTCTTAAATCACTGAACATATTTTAACAAAACTTAGCAGAAAAGTTAGGCAGGTGGTACCAGATTAGTATTTTTGGTGCCGTTGAAATTCAATATGGCCACCAGGGCAATTTTTGTTCTGATTGGTTTTAGAAATCGTTTTGTCAGAAACCACTTTTTACTTTGCTGAAATGATTGTTAGATGGTCTTGTACTTAGTGTAATTTTAGAATCTTTTGCGGAAAGGAAATTCAAAATGGCTGCCATGATGAAACTTAGTTTTACATAGAACGCTACGGGAATTTCACATTTTCATTTTTTTCTGAAACCATTGAACAGATTTCAACAAAATTTTGACAGAAATATTGGGAAGGTGGTCCACTTCCAGATCTGTGTATTTGGTGCCGATCGGAAATTGAAATGGCCGCAAGGGCAAATTGTATACTAGTATTCTGATAGGTTCAGATTTAAAAAAATTTCTTGTCAGAAACCACAGTGGATTGAATTGTTACTTTACAGAAATGATTGTTAGATGGTCTTGTACTGTGAATTATTTGTCGTAGGACGTTCATAAAGCGGCAATGATTCAACTTATTTTAATCATTTACTTGAACTATAATGGTACACAGTTTTTGAAAAAAGGCACCCTTTCGAAGGTAAGCGATTACAGGCTCTGTAGAGCCTCTGTTATTTGTTCCGAACAATATTCTGGGTTTCGCACAACAAAAAAGACTGTTACACTGCTACCTATAGGGGAGCGGGGGTTTCATTTTGGTGTTCTTGCTCATAGTTTTTCTAGTTCAAATACGAGTACAAAAAGCAACATCGATTTTTTTAGAGATCCTGAATTTGAACTTTTTCCAGCAGCCATGGTACTGATAATATCGTTTTAGCAGGTATTTCGTCAATTGCTGCAAAACATTACATCGTTTGCCTGATTGACCAATTAGACAAATTTCTCGTCTAAAATTAAATCATATGACCTTGAGGACAAAGTCAAAGGTCGCCAATTATGCTGCGTGACACAGATATACCCAAATGCCTATTATTAAATACCTTCATCAAAAGAAAAAAAAAGTTACGTCCTTGGACTGAATGTTTTCCTGTAAAAATCATTAATTTGGCATGAAAAGAGGTAAAATTCAAGGTCAAAGGTGACCAACCATAGTGCGCGACACATTGGCTTCATGTTACCTACCCACACACAATTGTCATAAAGTCACAAATTGTTACGTACTAACACGTTACAGACGTTAGGGGGGGAGGGGGGGCACATTTTGTTACCCTTATACTATTTGATATCTGGTTACCAGAAATCTTTAAAATATGGTGTTTCTTCTTGTATGATGCGTTCTCATTGACATATACCCTATACCTTTTCTTTTTATATGACCTTGTTAGCATGCAATAATTTTCTGCCATCCCCTATGACAGCAATAATGAACATATCTCACGCTGGTTAGAATTAACATTGTTTGCAGCATAGTCGAAGCATAGCATGTCATTTACTCAAAAATATACCTAAAATATGTTTTTAATATAGTTTTTCTAATATTCTTTACAACTCATGCATTTCAGCGGAACGTGAAAATGACGAAAACTGAAATTATTGAGTAATACTGGAAGTAAGAGGGTAAATAACGCTTGATGTGTATGTTGGCATTACTGAAGTTGATTTATTAGGCGTGAAGAAAACTGCTGGATATATTATTTTTTATCTTCTAACAATGAAATTTCATCAAAATCTCCGAATGTGCAGAATTCGCTTAAAGTACAAAACCATCTTTTCACATGTTAGTATTGTACTAAATACCACTGATTTACTGTTTAAAATGTGAAGACTTTTATTAACATATTCTTAATTATTTAATTTTTAAAAATGAAGACGTTAGAATAAAACAACAAAAAATTCTTAGGGATTACTCCGTAAACTGAAATCATCATACATGATAGGTTCATGGCATGGTGGCAGTTAAGGGTAAAATACAAGACTGTCCGACAGTCACGTCTTTTGACTTAGAAAATGAAAGGTTAAACTAATGTTTTGAATCCAAACCTATCCGCTTTAAAAAATTATATAAACAAAGTCACCCATAAAATGAAAGAATAAAAAATTCCAATCATTGAACACAGAAACATAATAGAAGCAACAGAAAACCGAAGTCAGACAAAAGGGAACAAGTCGACAGACACGGCAATCTGGAGAAGTCAGACAAAAGGCTACGACAGACACGGCAATCTGGAGAAGTCAGACAAAAGGGGACGACAGCCACGGCAATCTGGAGAACCGAAGTCAGACAAAAGGGGACGACAGACACGGCAATCTGGAAAACCGAAGTCAGACAAAAGGGGACGACAGACACGGCAATCTGGAGAACCGAAGTCAGACAAAAGGGGACGACAGGCACGGCAATCTGGAGAACCGAAGTCAGACAAAAGGGGACGACAGACACGGCAATCTAGAGAACCGAAGTCAGACAAAAGGGGACAAGTCGACAGACACGGCAATCTGGAGAACCGAAGTCAGACAAAAGGGGACGACAGACACGGCAATCTGGAGAACCGAAGTCAGACAAAAGGGGACAAGTCGACAGACACGGCAATCTGGAGAACACGAACAAGATGAAAAATGTAAGGAATGGTAAGCAGTTCCAGTCTCTTTAAAGAGACCCTCTGCATTGTGTATATTCCAATCCGGAATATCAGAGTAAATGGAACGGTTTTGTGGGATTGTGTGTTGAATTTCACAGGATAAGAAGTAAAGAAAATGGCCGTTCGGTTTTTCCTCCTGGCTTAACTTCTCATAAAGAGATGGGATATATAATTATAAGATTACCCCAAGAGGAACCCACGTTAAAAAATTAGTTGCTCGGTTTTCCATTAGTAGGTAGAACCACTTTAAAGGGGTACCCTTTGGTTGAGAGGGTTCAAACTCTCAACCAATCTATCCTCATATATTAATGTGATTACCGTCGAATTTCGCCTCGTCCAAAGTAATATACATAAAATATTTGTCAAACCTTCGGAAATCAATCGATCAATATAAAAAAGAGATATCGAATTCATGCCAAGACGACAAATAATAATAATAATTAAATACTGAATCCCTTAGGGATTAAAATAGGCCGTTCGGTTCTCCGTCAGAACGAAGAAGACCTCCTGCTAAAGGGCGTTTGTTGGATGGGCGGGTTAAACAAATATCAAACTAACTAGTGTTTAGAAATAGGTTGCCCTGTTTCTCCACCAGGAGGCAGGGTTGCCCCTAAAGGTACATCCGTTGATTGTGTGGGGTGTATAAAATCTAAACCAACATACTTGGGGGACTTGGTTAAAAAGTCTGGTTTCATGTTGGGAGAAATGTCATGCTCGAACCGTTTGAAAATACTCGTTATACGGGTCTGTTTTTGGCCAGTTGCACTTGCTAAATTTCCGCCCTACCTACCCAAACAGACCCCAATTGTTATCATGTGACAAAAATTCCACCGTTTATGAATTTTACTCTTCGTTAACTTGTTCTAGTCGAGAATATATTGACGAGATATTGAACGTTTGGACGTTAAGCTATCTATAAATTACAAAAACTGAGAAAATGGATCTGAAGGTTTCCAAAGTGCCATAGAAAAGGCTGAAATCCGTTTACTTTTGACGATCTGCCACAATCAATTTATTTTTCAATAGTAGCCCTGTTATCTAAGTTGGCCAGGGCGAACGAAAATTATTGATTTTGAGATTTGAGATATCGCTATTCTAGTACATTTCACTGTTAATGTTAAGGAGATTTTTTCAGTAAGTTTTAGAGAAGACTGCATGGATCGTTACAAATTAACCCTACCCTTCCATTTTCATGTAAAGATTTACGCATTACTCACGAATGTGCATGAACAGAAAGTGGAATATGGGGAGGAGTCAAACAATCCTAACGTGATGAAGCACGGTGCCAGATATCAGTAATCATGTCTTTTATAGTTGCTAAATAATGCAATTACAAATGACTATTCCACGAACAGAAAGTAAATATAAAGAGCGGGTTTGTCCTCTCTACTTGAGAGAAAGCGAACGAAAACGAAGGTTCTTTTAAGATAGGATGTCGAGAATCATGGCAAACCCGATAAAAAGACAGAAGGAACAGAACAGAAAAATTTTTGAAAATATGTACAACACTCACCCAATCAAATAACACAAGTGGTCAGGAGGAATTTATTTAGCAATTTGTAATATCGACCGTTTTGTTCATCCTTAAATAGAGCGACTTTCATAAAGGGACATTCGTTGGTTTGACAGGATGTAGAAATACTAGACAACCCGCGGGTAGTGGGGATGAATAAATAGGTCACTCGGTTTCTCCGCCGGGAAGAACAACTTCTCCCAACGGAGCGTCCGTTAGGATTTTTTAATTATCACCCAACGTCTCAGACGGGACCGTTATCGTCGTGTCTCGTGTTGGAATACCACTTACAGATCCCTTTGCAACAGCTCGAAGTGAGTGGTCCGTAGGTGGCTATTTGCTGAGGCTAAATGACCCGACCAAACAGTTATATTTTTGCAGCATGTTGTGAGAAATTTCCCCAGTCCGACATATACCCTCCTTTTTTATGATTTATTGTTTGTTTACTCGTTTTATTCTTAAATTTAGCTAAATTATTGCACTCTTAACTTTTATAAACTGTCATTAATTATCACAATTGGGGGAATCGTCTTCAGTATGAAATCTTTGCTCGTAATCTAGTGTCCATTCATCTGGCAGAGAAATAAGCATGACTGTCACGCAGTTCCTTTGGCTTAGTTTCTTATGTTATGACATCAGCCAAGGAGTACCATTCTTATGTCGTGGCGTTACTTTACCAGCCTCTGGTTACTGTCAATGAAATACAAGTTTCTAAATTATGTACTATGTGTAGTTAATACGATACTTTGGTCTTAATACTTATGAATGGGAAATTGACCATTGGAAGTTATCAGCTTTGTTTTAAGTCTTCCATCAGTGTCTTTTTCAAAACCCCTATGAATGTTTTTTGTAAAGAGACAATAATTCGATAGACAAAAATCTTGTCTTAACTACAAACTCAGTTGACGTACAAGTAATAATCGAATATATGAGTGCTTCATCTATTAGTCTGAAATTAAAGACTTTGACCAGCTTCCTGTTTTCTGCAATATTCCTTGAAAACAGGGTATGCCTTTAAAGAGTGAGGATGCATGTCGACCAGGAGAGAGGCGTTATTATGCCCACTGGAATGCTTCCACCAAGTAGGAAAATTATGATGTCACTTAAGTGGATGATACAGACGTAGAGAAAACTCTACCTCATTATTAGTAAATTTATACTGAAAATGCGCAATTGCTTCTATATGACCACAATATCTGCAAAATCATTAAAGAATATATATTGTTGAAAACAGGATCGCTATGTTTTTTTTTTCATCCAGCCCAGACTTTTTAAACAGACCTCAAATTTCACAGCCATATAAAACAATTGGCTTTAGGGTATGGTCAAATAAATGGAGCATAGTATTCACACTTGGATAACATAATTCTGTTTCTTAGTTTGTTTGATTGGGGTTTAACGCCACTTTCAACAATTTTTAAGTCATATCGCGGCGGTCAGTTTTACTGGTGGAGGGAGCCGGAATACCCGGAGAGAACCACCGACCTTAGGCAGGTAACTGACCAACCTTATCATGTGCGATGCGAATTAAACTCAACCCGTTTTTGCATGATACAAACTCAGGCGAGAACTCACGCCGTATAGGTGATAGGCTACAGTGATCTGTACAGGTAAGTCTAAATCAACTACCCACTCGGCCACCCAGGCCCCAACATGATTCTGAGTTTAAATGAAGCCTTTAAAGCATTTTGGAAAAGTCCCATTTTTGACTGATGAAATACCCCGCTTGGGCAGTCACTTGTTACCATTACGCTAGTGTAATTAAACACATTCAACTTGTTACCCCTCCAGATAAAAGTTTCTGTTACAAATTTACCAGTTTTGTTGAAAAAAAACCTTTGTCTCTGAAATATGTACTTGATGACACCATTCATTACATCAATTTATAACTAATCTTTTTGGTTGCAGACCTACCTGTGATGAAGATATTATTACAATGTCATCTGCATACACTAAACTCAATGTATTCTCAACTAGATCAATAGTTGCAAGGAAAACATTTGAGAGGTCATAGATAAAACGTCCCATTGTCTCACCCACTGAAGATGTAAAAAATGGGGTAATATAGTTTTTAAAATTTTAGACTTTGTTTCCTATGGAGTTCTGCAATAGTTTATATTTTATACCAGCAGGGATAACCGTGTCAAACCTTTTCTAAAACATGCAAATAGTTTTCAGCCTTTTTATTTGTATATTTATCAAAAATGGTTTTCATAACAAACTCTCCATTTGTTTCAGAATCCTATTCGACACGGGTGCATGGATAATGGAACTTTTTTCCAAAAAAGATTCTAACCGATTGTTCAGTAGAAGATTGAATAGTATTAAGTATTATTAACTGCAATGCCCAAATATTTGTGTGGCAGGTTAGGGTCTTATGATTTGAGAATATGTACAATGTATGGAATTGAATATTGTTTTGGATTATAACTTGTAGAGAAACTTTATAAATATATATAGGAAAGTAGACCTGCACCACTTTTGATCATTTCATTTGAGATTCTATCTAAACCAGCAACCTTTTTCTGTTTAGTTTAAGGATAGACTTAATAAGTTAATATTTTTGATTTTTCAAACTTAGTTGGAACAGAATTTAATGCAGTAAAATACTCGTTTCATTTATCATCAGAAATAGATGGTCCATCTTCTATAATCATTTTCCAGAATTTTTGGGACAATGTATCTGTAAATTGTCCAAACTGTCAAATCGACGTTTAGTTTATGCTAAGTTATATTCCTCACAACGTTTAAACACAGAAGTTTCCACGAATTATTGCCTTTTCAGGAAATTTTGATAGTAAGGCACCTTTTTCTACCATACTCCTCATATTTGTTGTAAGCTTCGTCAAGCCACTTTTTATTTTTGTTTATTTCTTTTTCTGGATTTGTGCGTTTTCATATTTACTATCAGCAGAAAAGATAATATCACCACATGGATATCACGAAGATTATCAACAACTGTTTCTATGTCTGTTTCAGTTTCACAAAAATTGTATTACAAAAACTGACTTTATTTGTTGTTACAGTCTTTATCTGAGGGCTTTTCTAAAATATTTCACTAGAAATTTTCCCGATAATAAACAATGTTTACTATGCTTTCTTAATTTAGTTTTTAAGAAAGTTCCAAGTTTCACAATAGAGAGCATGCATATAAGTGGCGACAAATAAACGGACACTCTTACATAGCAAATCTTCTAATACTATATATCTTAGTCAACAGCATTTTGACCAATCGGTTAAGTACATATACATTTTCCCCTTGAATCACCTAGCATTCTACCATTCAGAATTGTCATTTTCATAGTTAAACACATTTTCTATAATTTCTTTTCCAAACTGTCTAAGTTATTGTCCATACTTCTTGGTGTGCATTTGTCACATTCATAATCATCATTAATAGGATTAAAATCATCATTTGTATCATAATTGATATAATCTAGATCTGATCATATCCTAATTGCATTTAAATCCCCACACAAAATTACACTATTGTTTCTATCTAAATAATATTATTTAGCCTCTAAATTTCATTGGAGAAACTGGAACTTGCTTGGAAATACAAGATATGGCCAAGTTAAAGATTTTTCAAGCAAATTCAAAATATTTAAAATCATTAAAATTAATAGATTTGATTGCTGTTATACCTGTTATTTGATATTGCAGTTCTATATGTCAGGGACGTATATAACACGTCCCTGTATATATACACATGTTTATTTCTAATTTGATGGTTTCTTTTACAGCTTATTTTCTTCAACTTAAAGACGATTATCTTAGCAGAAAAAAAGTTAATCAGTTGACAAAATAAAACAATGTTATAACAAATAGCAAAATATGAATGACTTGTGACGTATTATGTGATTCCTCCAGAAAAAAATCATTCATTAAATTTATTACAATGCTATCTGCATGTTTTTATCAGCTGTCACACCAGTCTTTCACATTTTAAATTACACATACAAACAATGTGGTTCTTTTTATATTTTAAAAATGATTACGTATCTTGAGGTAAAATGATTCGTTAGATGACTGCATGTCACCGTTCAGAGGTTACCTTGGTAGTAGAGACGTTACCCCTATAGCAAAGGTGATTGTCAAGGAACTGGTGTACTGTGTATCGCGTTAGGTGTCATTATAATTGCCCAATGAAAATTCTACAGATTTTGTTCTGTAAAATTAAAATTTAATATGTTGTTCTTTGTAATTTTAATACATTAAAAGCCACAATGGACGTCTTATTTACACTGAAGTGCGAAAACGTGAATACCAATGAATGAATTTAAAAAGTCCTATATAATGGTCCATGGTTAAATAAACTTTCTCTGTTAATGCTGACAAAAATATAATTACTTAGTGCCATGTAATTATCTACTCTAATATCTATGGATAGATTTCATTTTATCCATCAGTTCAACAATGGTAGTATTTCAATATAACGTATAATAATTTAAATGAAAACAATAATGAGCGTCACTTTTTATCTGTTACATCTAAAAATTCACCCAGAGATCAGCTATTCAGTAAGATTTCAATAACCCTTTCCTCGGTTTAAATTTATCACCTAAAAGCGAACAAAAACTCACTTTACAGTACCCGAGGTGTTTAGCGTTGGTATTATTATCCGTGGATATTACTGTCTATGTACCTCTTATCTGGTGATCCAATCGGAAAATATATTTATGAAGGTATTCAAAAATTAAATTGGCAGCTATCGCCGACAGATAAGAGAATTTGATGACGGGAGGACGTTTATTGGAAATATATTTAGAGAAAATTACAACGGACTAAAGTTGCTGCATGTTCACGCCCTAGTGTTTAAATATAATCACAGAGTTTCCCTTAAATAATGTTTATGGGGGGTAATTGTGATTTTATCACAGAAAAGTGACTCGTGTATTGTTCCTTATATTAATAATTGATTATTTATTCATGTGTAAGTTTTACGACATTTTTGTTTTGACTGTAAAATCTTAATTTCGGTATATAAAGTTGTCGAACCATATACAGACATTTCAAAATTTCTAGAAATTAAACTGCTGCCAAAGCTATAATTTCACAGATAAAATTTCATTGAAACCCTGATATATACTATACAATGAACGTTAAATAGTCATTAAATATCGATAAAAATGAAGCACTATATAAGTAAATACTGTATGATGTGACAACAATAAACTAAAGAATAACATTATTGCTGTGAAGTCCCCTGTATTTGTAGATATTAAATACAAGTTTACCAATGTTGAATAAATATGGAAAATTTTGATATGCTATATGTGCATTTCAAGGTGTGATCTCTCATTCGAAACATTAGAAAAAAACATAGCAAGTCCCAGATCCACACATCATCAAAGAACTACTCATGTCAAATAAAATCCAGCGCAAGTGACAATTTTACTCGGTGCAATACGTTTCGAAGCCATCCCGTATTTTCAATTAAGTAATAATTATTTAACCCCCTTTCTGATCCTACAATTAATTCGAATGGATCAACTTGCAAAATACGTAAAAGCTTTTCTCAACTCGCTTCAAAGTTTGGTATGTTTAGTAAACCATAAGGTCACAGTAGCTTGTATCGCTCACCTGATCTGATGTTGACTAAATTTTAAGCATGGTTGGTTTCTATTTTGGAATGCAGGGCTAAACCAATGTAGAGAATCATTCCTCTAAAGTTTGACTGCAATTGACTCAGTAGTTTCAGACAAGAAGAACAGGTTTATCAAACAATGTTTTACAGGAATTTGCTGCATTTGTTAAAATTCTAAAACACTAAAATACGGAAAGGCCTCGAAGAATATTGCACTTAGAAGTTATCCCTGCATGCCGGGATTTGGCTTCCTATTTATTTGGATTTAAGTGCTTCGTTGCTATGTTTGGATCTTGGACTCCCTATAATTTGGTTCTAATGCTACTGATGAGAGGTTACTCCTTGAAATGTACATATAGCATACAAAAATTCTCCAAAATGGGTAATTTTGTATTCCGATAAGGTCTTGAGACAATTCTTGTAGAGAACAACTTTCCCTTTAGTTTGGTTTCTAGTAGATTAAGTAGTGTCAGACGTTTTTTAAGTGAATTTTCCGTTGATTCCTATTTTAAACTAAATTCATTTGTGGCAGCCATCCTATTTGGCGGACAGGAATGCCGGAGGAATTTTTGGAAAATTCAACCAAATTTTGGACGCAATAGGCTTAATAATTTACAAGTTAGTAGAAACAAACTTTGAAATAAATTTACCTAATGTACAAAGTTAGTTAAACTAAGTTCCTCTGTGGTAGCTATCGTGATTGCTGGGCGGATATATCCGACAGAAGTTTGGTAGAGGACCAACTAAGGACCATTCCACCCAGTTTGGTTGAAATTGGCTCAATATTCTCCGATAAGCATTTAAGGCCTATGTTAAACTTTTGGTTGTGGCGGCGATCCGGGTTGGTGGGCGCAGATGCCAGTAACAGCTTTGTTAGATGACCACCTAAGGACCATTTTACCAAAATTGGTTGTCATAGGCGCAGTAGTTTCTGGCAAAAGGATTTTTCCAATAGGATACCTTGAACATAGTTCGATCAGCTGTGGAGGTTATCTTGAATCCTTTCACAGTTTTGGTATATGAACATCTTAGGACCCTTTTACAAAAGTTCTGTTGTAATAAGCAGTTAAAGATAAGAAAAGTACTATCCGTTTTCTACTTTTACTTTTCACTGGAATCACTAACCCCTTGTCTCCTCTGTTTATAAGTGTTTTCAACTGTTAATCAAAAACACGCCTATATGCGGCCCATCTTGCTGTTCGCATTCCAACCCGCGCTTAAGGTGATTCCAATGAGTGGAACTCGACTCGAATAATATGTAGTATGTTTCTCATCCAGGAGTTACACCTTGATAAAGGGTGTCGGTTGTTAGTGCGGATTGTATAATTCTAAAAAAAGTTCTTTATACGGGGAGGTTAAAGCCCAGACCGTAAGCTTGTTAAAGAACCTTTTGCTAAAGCTCGTGAAAGAACTCTACAATCGCTCATAATGGTCCGTTAATGACCAGTTATACCGGATAAATTTCCCACTCCTAAGTTGAACTTGTCTATCCTAATCCCAATCCTCAATTTGTGTTTGTTGGTTAACTTGTTCTCGTCCTTAATAATATAGGTAAGCAATGTTAATGGACGTTGAACAACAATCGCAACAATCAATAAACGATCGTTACGAGGATCAAGGAGAGCGTTATTGACATCCCAAAATCGCTTTTGCCAACACTGGGAATCGAACCCTGGTCGCCTGCGTGATAGCAAGCTCTTCAACCTACTAACTAAGATTTAACTCCCCTGTTCAACCGATAAAGGGTGGCTATTTATCTACCAAGGGAACCAATCCAATCACAGAACATATGCTCGATTTATCTGCTATATTATAAACGATACGAAACAGAACAGAAGCCTGGGATATTTCCACGTTCGACAGTGTTAAATTTGAAATTTTAACAATTGGGGAATTGTTATTGTATTTTAAAATGTTTTTTCGCGATAGTGCATAAACAGCGTAACCCATGGGAATCGCAACGAGAAAGAATTTGCAACCCTTGTTATTAATGACAGCTTTTGAATTTCTTCTGACGTCATACAACGAAGGACATAATAACAGAGGCAATGGTTATTGCGATTTTGGAGGTGCATTCAATCCAGTCGGTAAGAAATGTTCCGACTGCAAAACTGAAAGTTCTTCCAATGGATTACGCCCGCCGCTGACTCCGCTTGGTGTCAACGCTGCACTAGAAAGTTTTTATTTTATGACGTCGATTGTAAGTCAAAAACTTTGCACTAGAAACAATTCTCAAACATACCTCAACTGATAGACTTTTCAGAAAATCTGTTGTCACAACAAAAAGACCCGATAGTGTAGTAGCGACATTAAACGGGTGTCATCGGTAGGCGTAATACATTTGCCAATGGAACTGAACAATTGAGTAATATGAAATGAACGAGTTTCCTTTTAGTCCTTTTTAAAACCCATTTCGGGAAATCCGTTTTTCCTATTAAAATTAAAAAGCAATCATTCTTTAGGGAAAAGTAAGGTTTTCCTCTTTACTAAATCTTAAGTTGAAGTGACGTACTTTCCACAAAGGGGAACAACAGTTACAAAATCTTAATTTTTAACCAATCTCAGACTTCTGGAAATAGGTTATCGAAAAGGGCTAAAGTAATAGGTCGTTCGAACGTCTGTCGGTTTGGCGATATGTATATGTATAAAGGTGTTTCTCTAATTGTGACGCTCTTTTCACGCTATTTGACCGGTTTAAAAAAGTAATTATCAATCTGCGTGCACTAAATATCAACGCCACAAGCAATTTAGCGGACTTTGATTAAAGTCACTTTTCAGATGGGATTTTAAACAAGTTCTTAGCCAGAAATAAGCAAAATTAGTCCATAGATGAATTAGAGAAACAAAATCTTACATCGTGAAAACATTCAAAATGGTATTTTCTATAATTTCAGTAGTTAAACTTTCAAATTTCTCGCCAAGACTCGACATTTAATATTTAACTCTTTTGATTGTAAAAACTACGAGTATGAATGGCTAACAATGTAAGATTCTCTTTATATTCCGACCTAATGTGCCTTGGAAAGTAAAACGGCGGAAAAATGCCATGCTCAGAGCAGATTAAAGAGTTCTCTTTGCGTCAACCTGTCATGAATTGTCCATCTATGCCTAAATATCTCGCTTTAAGCCAGACAGTATCCGTCCTAATTATGATTTTTGTTTATAAATTGTCGTTTATGATCATACATGACGTTGACCTTTGACTCCAAAATCAATATTTATTGATTTATTGTTTGTTGCTTATCGTCCAGTGGCAAATATTTCATGCATATTTAGGACGAGAACAATTTAACAAACAGTAAATCATACATGGGGCGTGATGGGTGTCAGGGAATATTTGCTTGCAACAGTATGCCAGATTAGGACTGCAGTCCTCGATGGTATCATCAACTCTGTAGTCACTGTTACTGGCGGTACATTGATACCTTTTCATGTTTTTTGTCCCTTAATTAATTTTGATAAAGGACTGTCTTGTTTATCTGACAAACATCCTTACTTGTATTTGGTTTTGCTTTTTACATGTTTTGGTGTTTTTAGTGTGTCTTTGCCAAAATTTCAATCGTTCCAATTGAATTAATACATGGATTGAATAAAAATTACATGGCATATTGAAAATACAACATTGATTTTACAATAAAAGTGTCCTATGCTGTGCTCTCATACCCCAAACTTGAATAAGATTCTTTCCTGAATTAAAATAAAAACAACAGTATTGGACAATTTTAAGTACAAAAACAAAAGAGCGCATCCGTGTTAAGTCAAAATATTTTAATACCTTGTTTATAATGTAAAAAAAAACCACCCATTTATAAATATGAAGGCTGAACAAAAGTGCGCTCTATATTTTCTGCACCAAAAAGGGGTAGATTTCTTTGAATTGGCTACAAAAGGTATTGTTGTCCGAATTCGGTACGAATTTTTCATAATTTATAAAGATTTATGGTGAAAATAGTATTTGATCATGATTAAGTATTTATTCAAGTACTCAAGTCGGGTTCTTTCACTTGTCCAATTATACTTGTAATAGTTTTAACGTACCTCTTACTTTTAGACAAAAAACCGGTCTAGTAACAAACAGTATTTGTTTACTTTATTAACAGTCTACTTTCGTTCTGTTGAGAATTTTAATATTCTTTATAAAGTTATAATTTAGGCTTTTATATTTTAGGTTAAAAATTCCATATATAATTATCTTTAAAATTGAAAAAGTTAAAGAATTGACATTCTTGAATATGAAATTTTGCTCTTACATTATTCAATTTAACCGTTAGATTTTTAGCAAGTATATATGTGACTTTTACTATCAGTGACAATTGGCATGTTGACTTTTAATTCAAATTAAATCTGTGGGGAATCTTCTTTTAAGTAACTTTCGAAAATATTTGAAAATGTACTTAAGTCCAGTGTAGAATACCCATGTGAGAGATCAAAAGTGCATAGTCCAAAAAGACGAGAATTTTGAAACAAGCTAAAAGATAAAACGAAAACAAAAAGAACAAAGGCTTGGAATCCATGAACTCCTTTACAAAACTTGAGTGGGATCAGGTGCTCCGGAAGGCTAAGCATCCCCTGTCCTGCGCGAAACACCCGTTGTAGAATCCAACGTCAATCCGCGAATAGGTCAATTTATCTGATACCATATGGATCAACGCATTTATGTTGGCGACCATATAATTTAAGGAGGAACGATTTCAACTTTGATTAGATTTATCCTTGTTGTAGTAATTTATGGGACAACAGCAATGCTCTCTTCAGAAAATACTGATACTTGAAACAGGCACAAGAGTATCGAATCCATTGCGAAACATAAACCCCGAAGCAGGGATATGCCGCATAAATATGGGGAGTTTACGATAGGAAAGATGAAGCCATTCCGTTTGCCGTAAATCATAAAAACAAGTTTTCCCTCTTGGTCAATTTCGAGGAGTAAATCTAGGTATGAGACAGATTTTGTTGAGTCTGTGGTCTCCTTAATTTCTAGTTCGCTGGGATATATTTGGTCGAGATGCCCACTGAACGTAGGATTATTCAATGACAAAACATACTCAAATATCAACGATCTGTTGAAAACCGTGTCCACCAAATTCTACAAAAATGTTGTCAAATCCAACATTTTGAAAGTATTTATTAGAACAAGCGGTGCGTTCTCTTACAAATTGAGACATCTTTTTACCTAAAACTAAATCTATTTCTTGTCGTTAAGGGCTTTAGTTCGTAATCGAACACACCCTTTGGGTGATATTTAACTGGATTTGGCGCCTTTTCTCATTATCGAGTCTCCCTACGTACTACATCACGTACAGTTTAGTGATAAATAAGGTATGTCTGAAGAGCACATGGGCGACGAGCCTTCTCAAGAGGACATATCGAACACCGACCATGTTAGTTTGTTGGGCTCTGCAGTAAATTCTGCACTTGATAAATTTGAACTTGATTTGGCAATCCAGTCAAAACCAATATCCCACCTCCTGACGAATTTGAATTTTTGATTGATTGATTGTTTGATTGTTGTTTAACGTCCAGTGGCAAATATTTCATGCATATTCAGGACGAAAACAAGTTAAACAAT
>JARWCS010000004.1:2513880-2530706 GCA_034783895.1 Geukensia demissa
TTAAAAATCCGGCTCAGCGTGTCGGTCTAGTACAAAGCAGGGTTCATTCATCACCACTCATCATTTACATGCTTTCGTCCTGGATATGCATGAAATATTTGCCACTGGACGTTAAGCACCATTCAATCAATCAATCAATCAATATATATATATATGTCAATTAAAATCAATGAATTTTATATACAGATATAGTTTTTACCAGAATACGAATGGTCAACTGACCCGAAACATTTAAAATACGAAATCAAATACGGCTTTATGTCCATTGCTACATATAAACATAAAATTGAAGAAGTGAAGAAGTATCAATAAAAACTGACGGCATGTAAATACCGAAATGCTGACTACTGGACAGGTGATTCTAGTTCAGCGGCTTTGACGTGTAGTTCTAGTAGAAAGAAGTATTCAAATTCTTTTGTGGGAATTTTAATCTGACTTTTGTGGGAATTTTAATCTGTTTTAAAGATCAAGAAAGAAGTAAATACTTTAAAGTCGAAATTAGGAGGCAAAAATATCACCAAAATAACATCGAAAACAAAGGCAAAATTCCTTCTTTGGATACCAAGGCCATATATATCTTAGTTTTGTTATCATTTATGAATCTGAAGATATAAACATTGACAATCACCAATAAAAACCGATGTCTTGTCAGGATTGACTACTTAGCTGATAATATCCGCGGAAGCTTACATTCCACCAGCAGTGGTGATACAGTATTCAAATAAATACTGGTTCAGACTATTGCTTTTATTTAATTTAACTTTTGTTTATTTCTGGCACTGATTACCAGACATGCTGTTTTGAAATATATGCCAGAAAGACACAATCCACATCTCACATACGTTTAGAAGGCACTAACCATTTGATTTTCGGGTAGGGGCTTGGGATTTGTATGCGGGCCAGATTATTTTTATCATGTAAAGTTTGTGTAAGAAAATTTCTTTGGAAAATTATTTTTTTCCAATGGCCAGACATTGGGCCAAAATATTTTTTCACTCCAGATGCTGGCCAGATTATTTTTTGGACAAAAATCAGGGTCAGAATTTTTTTCTTAAATAAAATCCCAGGCCATCCCCAGAAAATCAAATGGTCCTTGCCTAAAAATATTCAAAAGTCAAATATTGCGTGTGAAACATTTTCTGGATTTACCTTCATCAGACACGCCAGGGCCCAAAAATAGTAAGAAAATTCGAACGTACTGAATTTCTAGATACAATGCAATATTTTTATGTTTCTCCTTCACAAATTAAAAATTTTCTAATAGGTTGCAGGTCGATAGCTACTTAAAGTCGAACAATAGAATGAGAACTCTCTATTATATGAGGCGAAAAAGGTCAATTCAAATCTTTACTTTATCGAAATAACAAAAATGTCTATGAAATCAATCTAAACAAGACAATCAATGCAAGTGCAACAGAGATTAAACTTCGGCTTTTTTGGCATCATAAATACAAAATTACCAATGTTGAATAAATATGGAGAATTTGTGTATGCTATATGTACATTTCAAGGAGTTACCTCTCATCAGTAGCATTAAAGCCAAAACATAGGAAGTCCAAGATCCAAACATAGTAAAAGAAGCACTCAGATCCAAAGAATTCGAAACGGGAAGCCAAATCCGACGGCAGGGACATCTACTAAGTGCAATACTCTTCGAGGCCTTTCCATTTTTTTCAGTCATTTAGAATTTTAACAAATGCAGAAAATTTCTGTAAAACATTGTTTGATAAATTTCATGCCAGACAAGTCTGACAACTGGGCTGGTGAATACCCTCGGGGACTCCTGGTCCACCAGCAGAGGTATCGACCCAGTGGTTTCAAAATACAAAATTACCAATGTTGAATAAATATGGAGAATTTGTGTATGCTATATGTATATTTCAAGGAGTTACCTCTCATCAGTAGCATTAAAGCCAAAACATAGGAAGTCCAAGATCCAAACATAGTAAATGAAAGTTGAAATTCAAATATAACAATAAGAATTTGATCACAAGATTTCATACCAATTCAACTTTTCACACTTTTTATCAGCAGGGTAAAACCCAATACAGCCGGTATATGTCAAAAATTTCAAGCGCATAGACAGTTGAAAATAAATATTCAGTCCATAGGTTTGCTGTGATCAACTATATTGTAAAAATAAATAAATAAATATACCTTGTGAAATCAAATGTCGCCCCTTTATACAAATTTTTATTTGAAATAAAAAAATAAGGAGTAAAAAGTGCAAAAAACCTTTATACATGTACTTTGAAATTATCCCTCTACAATAGTTAGATTACCTCTCTTGCCCGGACTCTTAATGTACGTAGAAACGGTTCAATAGTTTGGGATCTTGAAAAAGCAGAATCATGAAATTTCTAAAATATTTTCCTGAAACTTTTATATATCAGGACCGAGACGATCTGTTCTGTTTTAGGCTTCTGGACTTTTCTTGGGATTTTTGTTGCTAATATTCTGATCGGATTTCAACTCAATTTTCACACAATTCAACACCTAATAAAAGTACAGTCAGTCATTAAATCAGTCGACTGGTGATTATTGTTGTACACTGGGGACTTCACAACGGGTGTCGTGCAGAAAACAGGGGATGTTTACCCTTCCGGAGCACCTGATCCCACTCCTGTTTTGTAAAGAAGTTTATGAATTTTAAGCCTTTGTTCCTTTTGTTTTCGTTTAATCTTTTAGCTTGTTTAAAATTTGTCTTGTCTCTCACATGGGTATTCTACACTGGAATTGGTTTCCATGAGCATGATGCCATAAAATTGACACTTTTCCATCTGTATTTATATGCAAGAGCCACGACGCTGATTATTCGCGATTTTTATAAGTTCATCTCATGAATATTTAAAGGGGAGATAATTTGGGTGAAGTAGCTTTTAATTTGTTTCTATGTCCAGTAAAAGTATAAAGTGCATGTTTAAGAATAATTTATATGTGAAATTTTCGTTTTTTTCCCACTCCGATAGAATCCATTCATCTAAGTAGAAAGCAACCTAGATCATTATGTAATAATATAAAGGTACGTACGTGGTGCAAGAGGAACATGATACGACTGCCTAATGTCTAAAAGGGAATGAAATTTCGAAAAAAAAAATTAACAAAAGGAAAAAACCAATACCTCTAGACTTGTAAATTCCCTCTGCCTTTTCTTCGTAGGAGTACAGATTCTCTGACATTTCCCCCATATCTTTTAATTTTCATATAACTTTGAATAAAAACATGTTCTATCAGTGGCAAAATCCTCGCGATAAAAAACTTGAGCGTCTGTAATAATGTCGCGCGTGGTAAGCTGATATGTACCCGAGAACATCACAGAGCGTGTTCTTAGAAACAACATGGGAAATATGTTCATGTTTCCGACAGTGAAAAACTGTATTTTCGGGCTTTGAAATTAATACCGAAATTTCAGAAGTTGAAAAAGTGGTATATATTTAATTTCCTCAACTGTATGGGCTGTTTTTATCGTCTGAATGTTTACAGATTTGCCGTTAGTTTTCAAATTTTTCCTCATTTCAAAAAAAGTTTAAAAAAAACATGTAGAAATGCACAACACACTCTTAGGTTCTCAAATACTAGTACAAAAAAAAATATGACGGAGACATTTATAAAGAACGTTTGTTCATCAAAAATACACATTTATTCTTATTCATATCCTCGTCATTGTTGTTTTGTACAATGTATTAGTTTAGTTTAAACATATTCTATTTGCTCAATTACAGCAAAACGAATCAGACACAAATTAAACAAACTTAGATTGTCTTCTCCTATAATACAATATTACACAATACAGTTTAGAGCATGCAATTATCAAATTATAATATGTTACAAAATAACAAAGGTAAATAAAGAGACTATACATGGGTGAACAAGGAAGAGTCCCTTAAAAGCAAAAAAAAAAATAATTGTAAAAAATATCGATGTTCAAAAAGGTCGAAAAACTTTTAAAATATTTTGTCTTATCAATGTATATACTCATAAATCTGTACAAACTAGACGCAGTCGTAAACTTGATAAAGGGAGGAAAAAGTGGGGATATGCTAATTAAATTTTGAAATAAGAGAAAAACAGGGTAATTTATACAGTAAAGTAAATGTATCATTTCTCGTATTTGTATCCACTTGTCAAAACCAATTAAAAAATAGATGATTCAGTCGTGTCAGAAATATTTGAAGAGAGAAATACCTTAGGTGTTTGTTTCATTGATTCGTTGGGTGTTGGATTTTTTTTTCTGCTTTCGATTTACCAAAACATACAGACTGAATCTTCAGTCTAAAAGGGAATGCTGCTAGTACAAAATTGGATTTCGGTTTGGCTCCATCTAAGAAGAAGATCTGGTGTTAAAATTTGAAAGTGTTCTTCTACATCATTGAATTAGGTGTCAAATATGTAAACAAAGTGTTGAAATGTAATTTTGTAAAGTTTAATGATGAAAGAAAGCCCTTGGGGAAAACGCTTGCTGAAGACAAAGGTGTTAAATTACTGCATTTTACGGAAAAACTTAATAAAAGTGTGAATACGGAAGAAGACTACGGTATTACTAGGAATATCGACAATTTCCCAAGTGTGTTTTTTTCCAAAATAACATGTTTATTTAATGGTATTTGGATTAGAAAATAGCCCCTTCATTAGAAAATAAGTCTCTTCATTATGTATCAAATGGAAAATTTTTATTCCATATTGTTTATTAATTTTTCATCTTATAAAAATATTATGGCATAATAAACAAATAGGCGCAAAAATAAATTACAAAAATCTCTAAAATAGCCACTGCAAATAAAGTGAGCGGTCGTATAAAGGAAAAGTGCGCTCAGCAAGCAAGGAATTACGATGTATTTGTTTTCTTGTATTTCCTAAAGATATACATCTTTGTCTATCAAAGAACATCCGAATATATCCCCCTTTTCCGCCTTCAATCGATTTCCTGTTAGGAAAACTGGTCAGTAAATAGAAATTATTACTATATTCATTTCCTCCATCAAGAAAGCTCCAATTAGTAAATAGACACTAGTGGAGTGAATCATTTATCTTCGCCTTAATTTGTAGTTTCTTCTCTCAGTTTCGCCAACAAAAAATATTTATGTTTTTTGCTAGGAAAACATCAGATTATTTCTCGTGCTAATGAGAGAGTCGGTGACTTTCTTCAATTTATCATTTTAATTTAACAGTAATATGTTTTTCAATTAACACAAGGGTCTTTACACAACGGTATCTCGTTGACTTCGTCTTGATTCCTCGTTTTTATCGAATTTCAAAATTTTGAGACTTCCGATACAAATATGGATTAGCTCCCTTCACATAACGGACTCAATAAATCACTTTTCAAGATATATATCTCAACTGTAATTGTGACTATTGTTGTCTTTAGATAGAGATACATGTTGTCAGCTTATCTGATGAATAATTAATTTATTGACATATTAAAAGCTATAAAGGTGCCTTTAGCTTCAATGGTCCTTTTTTGGGGTAGAGTTGACATTTGACAAGGATTTGGGGATTTTCAACAGATTTAAGCTGGCCATTATTTTTTTACATTGCTGGATAGGGAACAAAATTATTGGGGAAGATATAACCAATCTATAATTTTTCTGATACGCTGGGTTAAATTAAAAGAATATGGAATAATTTCTAAGAAAATAATATTGCTGGGGTAAAGTTGTAGAGGAACCATGTGCTTTCAAAGTTGACAATCACATCCAAGGTCAATACTAAAAGGAGAAACACTGTAAAGATGTGGGAAATAAAACGTAGAAGGGTCAATCATGCACATGTGTATAATAAAACATGAATAGTTTTGTCGAAAATTTAAAAAATGACGTTTCTATTCCCAAGAATACCAAATTCCTCACAAAAACGTATTATACCGATGGAAATTTTGTTAATAATTGGATGTAGTCGAATTTTGATAACAGTGATTGTTCATAATAATTTGAAGAATACATATGAATACCAGCCTTGTAATGACATTTGCCCTATACATAATGACATTCCAATGTTCTATTGTTTTTGTCGTATGACATGTTCCGGAATACAACATATTTTTTGTAAACAATTTTGTTATTTTAGTTCTAGATGTCTAATAAAAGTAATATAGTGTTGCAAAAAATACAGTATTATTTATTATACATTGGTTTTGTAAACCAAGCTAAAATTTAATATTTCGAAATTTAGCATTTAACAATCCAATTTTTTTTCATGGAATTTTAGAAAGAAACAATTAATGATCTAAATTTCAAGATATTTCTTAGTTGTGTCCATGACTTTGAGAAATAAAATGCTTTAACAGCAGGGAAAACAACTCATAAATGAATAATAAAATTATATCTGACGGATACTGTGGAGAATATGGTAGCCATTTCTTCTTTTATGTGAAGACCTCCTCGTAGCATACATTCTAATGTTTATCTTGAGGATATTATATTCCTGAACCGTACAAAAATATCTACAACATAATCAGGCCGATATCTAAGTTCTAAAGAAAACCTTTGAACGTACCCCATTAATGCATGATATTAATGAAGGCCAATGCAGATAGATTATAATTTGTCCAACTTAATGACAGAGAAACCAGTTGGAAGAAAAAAAATTCTTCCGTAGATGTCATAGGATTTCAGTATAAGTCAAGTAAATGAAGCAGATACTATGTAATTATGTAGAAAAAACAAGTTATTTTTCCTACTTCTTTGGCTTCTGTCGCAGAATTTACGCTTTGATTTGCTCTAACAATACCAGATTTCCTATCTCTAATTAATACTCCCATATTTTTAATGACCCATCATTTATTAAACATGCTAATACATCAGAAATTACTTTTTATGAATTAGTTAACAAATTTAAAAGAGGGTTTGTCGGAATTAAAGTCATTCTGACACACAGAACTTATTTTTCAGATATGAAAACTTGTAATTTTTTCTTTCGTAAAAACTAAGAAAAATGTTTCGCATGACTGTTTGGCTATAGAAAATATTAGTTTTTTGGCATATTTGGTACTATTTAACAATTTTTTTATTTCAGTAGTGAAGGCGATACTGTGATGTGAATGGGAATATAAATATGAAAGTTAATTGTGTACGGATTACATAAGCACATAACCTAGCACTCTATGTTTGGTAAAGACATAGCTTAGTTCTACACAAATCTAATATGGGTAAAATACGTGGAATTAGTTTACTTTAAACATATTTTATTGTGAATACACAAAAGAATTGGACACAAGTTAGACATCAAGTTATTACAACCTACAGAGGTCCTCTTCAGATCATAAAAAAATTATATGATACATGCATCAGCAATACAAAGATGAATAAATATTTATTGGTAAAAAAAGAAAAAAGGACATGGAATTATTTGTCCTATCAGTTTACTTTTAGTTTTCTTAAACAAGTTCGAAGATATCCAGGCGACAACCAAAAGTCCTTGTTTAATATTCTAACTTTCACAACAATATTAATGTTGAACTTCGGTTTTATGGTTTCTTTTAACAATTCTGTATATTATTATGTTTATCTACTTCCATATGTATCTATCTGAACATTTCAACACAAAAAAGGTTCGTAAATTTGTCGCTTTTATTACGGCTTTTATATGGTTTATATTTTATAATACATTTTTCTTCATGAGACCTTCAAAAATCAGTTCTACAGTTGAAAAATTTTCTAAACATTGCAAATTAAAATTATAATTATAATACCGTGTTACAAATTATTAGAATAAGAATAATAAAATGAGAAAATTCAGTCTTTATGTTTTTGAATATCATTTATTTACGCATATGATTTTTTAAACTGAATTAAATCTATTACGGTTTCTCTATAATTTTATTTTACAGGGATGTCATTGTTATTTGGACAAGGGAATTATATGTTAATAAAAATGATTAAACCAAAGCAAAATTAAAACAAGCAACATATTATATAATTTTTAATGTTTGATATTTTTTGTACTTTTAGAAATTTCCTATTCCACTCCTATATTTCCGATGCTACTGTAGACAAACAATATAAATATAAAAGGCTGATGAAAACTTCATCTTTTTATGTGACTTTTTGCACTGTTCTCAACAGCCTGTCATTTCAAACGAGAAATTTGAAATATTGACAATAAAACAATAACAAAAGACTTACGGATTTACAATAAATAAATTTTAATAAAAAAAACTAAATGTGTCTGATAGTAACCAACTGCTGAATACATGTTCCTGTTGTCTATTGTATGCCCGACTATGTTTACACCTGCGACCACATCGTTTCTCTGTAATTCTAGATCTTCTTACCTCAAATAAAGAAAATAATATCCTTCATCAAAAGGCAAAATACAAACAAAACATCAACGTTGTACAATATTACATTTATTTCATACAAATCCAAAACGCAAAAAGTCATTTCTGGCGTAGCACAGCCGCTTTTTATGTTGGAGAAAGAAATAAAAAAGAATCGTGTCAGTTCGTTGTCCAAACCATTTTACAATTTCTCACTCAATGGCTGTTGTCAAACTTGCAGTATATCTATCAAGACAGAGAACGTATCGGGTTCCTTTCTGTTTTCCATAATTTGAAACATAGCGTGGTCGACTTGACAGCATGGATTTTATATTTCACATTAGAAAAAATGATGACAGAAGAAAGTGACAAGTAAATAGAAGTGTCGATTTCCATGCAGAAACTTACATATAAACCGGGTGATGGATTGACTTGTACAACTAGTCCACCGGTTTGAGAAATCAGTGGTCAAGGGGCGGATGTTTCTTCACAAATTTCTGATAAATATCACTTTAATTGAATGCTACTTTTAAAATATAAATCATGATTGTTTACAGAAATTACAATACAAGCACGTCGACAAATCTTTGTCAAACGAGTGACAAATCTGATAGGTGTTTAGCCTGTCTTAATATATATGGTAAGAATGTAAAGTTAATGTTTGTTATACACCAAAAATTCTCTCATTTTTTCCTACTGGTCAGAGAAGTAACTTTCAAATAAAGTACATTTACTTAATTAAAAAAATCCATCCACTAAAAGGCAAATGGGGTCTTTCTTTATGAAATATTGTGTAATTGTGCTATATTTTATTGGAGATGGTCTTTTTTCTTAACTGGCGCCTGAAACATCCATTATGATTGATGGACAAGTTTCAATATTTGAAATGCTTCGGATTTTAGCTAAACAATGTTTGTCTAAAAGTTAGGGGAAGACATTCTCGGAATATGGTTTTTACGACATTTCAAAAATTCATTTGTCTTTTTGTGTGAATGGATCTTGCAATATGACTAAGAGCTATCTCAAAAGCTTTTTTGCCAAATGAAAATATCAATTCATATAAATGCATGGAAAATTCCTTAACGAATATTCTGCAATGCGTTTTAAAGCAAATTTAAAATATATAGATTTTGTTTTACTTGAAAGATGATTTTATTAAGTTGAAATGAACAGAAAACAGTTGAACCATTGTCAACAAAAACAGAAGGGTCATGTTACTTTAATATAGAATCTTTTTTAGACCATTCTCTTATGTTGCAATTTCATGAATATTTAGCCTTTTGTATGTCTTTTAATGAAATTTTGTTTATTTTATGTCTTCGAAAATGTTTTGTTATATTAAATTTGTGACGGAAACACGCCGATTCTGCAGAATACTATTTGCATTAATAATGTCCTTTATGCATTTGTCACAACATTTTGTCTATATTCTTTTTTCTCAATCGTGGATCTGCATGAAAGTAGTTATCTGCTGTTTGGCTGGTAGCGATTCCCTTTGTAGAAGGCTTTGTTGAGGCCTCTAGTTTTCAAACTTTCCGTAGCAATAACTATTGGTTTCTTGAGTTCTGACTCCATATCTTTCCCTAATTAATATGTATGACGAGATCTGCTCACAACCGGGGGACTAACAGCATAAAATTTTCCGGATTTTCACAACAAACTTATTTTGTTTATGTTTATGATTCAATTTCATTGTAAAAAAAATTATAAATTTGATGTTAGGAGTAAAGCAATGAAAAGTAAGGTGATACAACCTCTATATAGGATGAACACCATCTCTATACTTTTAAAATAATTGAACAAAAATTATATAATACATCGGTGTAAAATGTCGGTTTACTCAAGTTCTTGTTTGAAGTTAGATGTTACTCCAAATTCTATAGACGGTTTAATTTCGATATACTATCATCTTTAATAAGATTTTGTCTACATATGACAAATTAATATAGGGGTAATTTGTGTACTTAATAACATAAGGATGGGGGCACAGTAATCACATACATTAATCTTTATTTGTGTGTCGTTTACAATGCTATATAATTGTATCCACGGCCAGTGCCCTTAATATCTTCTGTCTTTTAATGGAAATTTTGTCAAATAAGGAATCAGAAAATTACATCGATCGAATCTGAAGGAACTGGCGCTTCATGATCTCTAAATACAAATAATCTATCAAGTTATAATCACCCCCATGTCTAATCTAACATCTTGTCTAAAAGGAAAAATACCATTCAAGTTTCCTTAAACTTAAGTTTGATTATAGAAATTCAAATACAACATGGTTTTAAAGAAAGCCAATATACAGCGTTATCTGCCTAAAAATGCGATAAGCAGAGAAAACGTTCAATTGAAAGCTATATCGAACTTGACAACGCGGTTTGGCGCGTTTCTCTGGATGCTGTGTTGTGCAGACGACAAATGGATTTCCATTCGCTTTCAGCTTTTTCAAATAAAAGTTAAAAAGGCTTTAAGCAGGATTTGTGTTTTACGCAAAATGCACATATCACCCGGGAAACATTAAATAAAGTTTTGTCGTATAATCTTGTCTATTCAGATAAAAATTTTGAAATGTTCTGTTTGGAAAGACGGTTTAATGAAATGAATGTTGGTCAACAATATCAGCTCTGGTTTGTTCGTTTAAATAACTTTCTTTAGAGAAGACTGGATAAAGTACAACGAATCTAATAAAAATAAATAGCACATTATACACTGCTTATTCTGGAAAGTGTTCAGGCTTCTATAGTGGACAAATAATCAAAACTTTCTTATAAAATATTCATGTATAATGGCTGGCGTCTCTTGATGTATTGTCGAGCCTGAAGGAATATTCTAATATCTTGGGGATATTTTTGATTACGTTACTCGAAATATTATGTTTTATTTTTCGCAAAAATTGGAATTACTTTCAATAAAATAAATTATTCTATCATCGTCTTTGTGATTGATGGCTAGTAGAGTGGTCAATATCCCTTTTATTGTGTCCCGAGGCTTTGCTGTTTTTTTTAATATCGTCCATCTGTATAGTGTACAACTTCATTGTTTAAATTCGTCTACAGTAGTTTCTCCATAATTTTAATCTGAAAAATAAAATAAATACGCACTATTCTTTACAACTGCCAAAATTATGCGTTATATAACACTTTTTTACCAAAAAGAAAATGGTTTTATAACACCTGTATTGTTTGACAAAATTAAAATAACAATAAAAATGTAAAAATTAAAGAAAAAATTGTAATTAAATCCTCAGTATTTAATTATATACGAACACCATTATCGCATAGCAGTCGCATTCCTTACCCTTTTTGATGCTTGCCGATTTGATGGCAGTGGCCGGTCTCGACAATTTAACCAACCAAATAAGAGGAAGCGTTGTGGTTTTGTACAGCCAGATCCTTGACCCTCAAATCCTGGTTTTACTTTGGTTCCACTTCTCCTTATTGTTACAGGTTAGTGAGCAAGATTTTTGTTTGTTTTATTGTAACTGGTTGCATGTGTTGGGTCTTTATTTTCTATGCTTTGAATTATCCTCGGTGGGTTGATTTCTAGCACCAACACACAAAACGCAAACTAAGTATAATACCTGCTTTGTTTGCAGTCGTGGTTGATGCTACCGATTTTCTTAAAAGAACCGAGAAGGTCAAGATATCATAGGTTAATGTTGACCAAGCAAGCAGTGAAATATGTCAGGTTTAGGTATGGAATCTGGGTATTTATTGTAATGTAATGAATAGAAATTCGAAGATACCGAAGGTGCAGACTGGATTCGTCAGAAGACAGACCTTGCCGTGGCCAATTACACGAATCAAAAGACGAATATCAATACTCAAAACACTATACTGAAAACCAAAAGCTTAGTAAAACGAACCCATGAAAAAAAGTGAGATCAGGTGCTGCAGCAGAGTCCAATGGTGGTCTTAAAATGTCATTAATCCCAGAGTGGCTCTAAATGAAATAATTTGACTGGGAACAAAAAAACTCAGTTTTATCATTTGTTCCCAGTTTTTTAAGTTTCTGAAATGTCTTTTTAAAAAAAAAAAAAAATTGGGCATGTGCCAGCTATACATGGCCTTTTTTATTCCATAGAAACCCTCTTAAATAGATATAGCGTAAAGATGGGAATACACCGATAGCTTGGACATATAGTTATACATCAGACCAATGTATCAGTGAAATTATTCGTAAACCGTTTTGGCCGAAATTTCGTTTCCTGTAACAGAGAGAAACTACCTAAATGACAGCAGATCACAAGTCTGTGGTCAGTGTAAACAACAAGGTAAATAAACATACATCTGATAAGTTTGGTGTTTGACAAGCAATCTATATTTCAATAAAGACCTTGTATAATGACGAAGTTACAAAGTTTCCGTAAATGGCTGTCACCAATTGTAATTGATACATTAAATGTAGGTTTGTAATCGGTTTGATAGTGATAAGATTCCGTGTTAACTCTGTCGACTTTCTGACAGCCATGACAGTTGATGGGTCAATACTGCATGTCCACGACACATTAATGAAAATACAGGTGTTACAATTGGCATAGAAATGTCCAAATGTATGTTACAAGAAGAAAAGTTGTCACATGCGACTTAAATTTCAAAATTACAACAAATTTTTTTGTAACATAAGAAAATATACGGAAGAATTGCGTATATCTGGATTTCAGTTAAATGAAATAATATGGAATTTGCGTAGAATGACATGTACTGTATAATATAACCGTGGGAAGTTAATGACTTTGTCTTTGACAAGTTTAATCCATCATCCTGTGACAACGCCTTCAGGGCAGGTGACAACATTGTCAGAAAATTCAGGTCTGAAAAAAAACGCTGAGAATGTACATGAATTTTTTAATACACGGGATCCATATTCTATATTTTGCTATAAACTCCCTACTTTTACTTAACCTGTTGAAGAATATATTTTTCTCGTGCAATATCCAATAGTTCAATGGTTGTTTTGCCAAGGTGTGTACTGGACAAGATGTAACGAGGAAAGAATTACTTTTACAATGTTCAGAAGCAACGAAACAATGGATGGGCCTAGCATTTAATCAGTTTATTAATCAGACTAAAACTATTTGAAACAACGGCCTCGTCATCCTTCTTGCAATTGCAGGTCATAACGACAGTGTGCTTGTATTTGTCCACGTAAACAAGACCTCGTCGAGACAACTAATTTATGAATGCTACGATAAGAAGTAATCTTCATGTTTGACCTTAAAGCCAGTTTTCAGAGGGTCGCGTGTGTTTACTAAACAGATCGAGATGGAGAGTAAACAAACTGGCGGAACAATATGCATTAAAGTATGAGCAGCATTTTGGCAGGATGAGCAGAAAAACAAACAATTTAATAATGCTTATTGATCATCGATATAATTGTCCAACATTTTGATTTCCTTCCCACGATTGCTGATTCTGTCATTAGATGCTGCGGTATACAGAGGCTGGACTAATACTAGTCGCTTTATAATGGTTGAGCATAAAGGCTACACGTATATATATGTAGAATATCAATAGACTTCCTTTTATGTGGACACAGTAAAAATGGAGCCTCTCATATGCCTAACTACCTCCTAAACGCGCTTTGACTGCAAGAATTTTATTGCGTACCTCTACGAAGGAAGAAAAATTTTATTGGCATTAAACTAGTTTAGAACATTTTTCCTTCCGCTTATAGTAAGATCTTCTGATTTTTAGCTTCGTATAGAGCTATTTTGTTAATATGATTGTGAATGCCACCAACAAAACTTCTTCGTTACAAGGACAATGTGTACAGCAATGTTACCATGATAGGAATTATGAAGAATTATGATTGTTTAAATATATGAATTTATAGCACTTGAGTTCTGTTTAATTTAATTCTTCATAAGGACTATAAACAACGCCTTCAATATACTAATGCTTGATAAAAAGCCTTATCATGTCAAAAGAAATATATACATGTCATTGACAAGCCTTTGATCTGGGAGACATCCAAAGTCCATCTCGTCAGCAAGAATTAGTCCTTGTTTTGTCCTCATGGTAGTGTTCATTGTTGTCGTATTAGACCTAATTATTAATTAATTAATTATTTCGTTATGTTAATAAACTGTTTTTATTTTGTCGTGATTGTCTGATGACATGTAATATGTTGGCTAAACTTCTTGATTCCAATGTAACAATCTGTAAGATTAATATTTATCACGTTCTTGTTACTGTGCTTATAGCGAACTTTTTCTTACGCGATCTATCATCTAGTTTTTCAGGGGCGTGCCAAGGATTTTACAAAATGGGTGCGTTGACTTTCAGGCATTTAAAATTTTCAGTTATGAAACAGATAAAGGTCCAAAACAAATGAAAAAAATACTTTAAATAATCATTTTTCTCTTGCCCCTTTCGCAAACCCGACCCCTCTCCTATAAATGCGCATGTCTTCTATGGTTTCGTAAATCAATAAATTTTACTTTGCACAAAACTGCATGAAATAGACTACTTTGCTATTTAATAACTGTGTCAGCTGTTAATATATACCCGTAGTTTACACAACCACACACGTCGTCCTGAATATGGTTGTAATACTGCAAACTAGTATAGATGTTTGGCAATCAATTAATCGCATCCAACATATCTTGATTATTTTTGTGTCCAGGAACTTCAATTTACCAAATCTTAAAATTTTGATTTTTATTGTGCATTTGAATTCTTTGGTTATAAATGAAATTTTTACACTTAATCCACGCTGTAGATATTTTGATTGATGTCTTCGTAAAAGAGAACCAAGTATATTGTCAGTTGTTTTTTATGTTAAATTACCTGTCAGACAAAGAGAGTATTTTTTCGAGGTCGGTACATCAAAATATCTATTGTTGTATTTGTAATTTTCTACCTATAGGTATCGACTAAAAGAATTAAATTCTAATAGAGTTGATTTTGAAGGTTGGTTTTATGTCTTTTATCACAGGAATTAAATTCTAAAAGGTTGGTTTAATGTCGTTTGTCACACCACTGTCATTGTGTTAGGCGGATCGTTAAGCGCTAACAAACATGTTAAACCTCGCCACATATTTTATGTGCGTGTCCCCAGCCAGGTACAGGTACTCCTGTGTCGTTGATTTTATGTGTTACTGTTTGGCCGATTATTGTTGCATTTGAATATCATTACATCTTTTACAGATTTTGTTTCGGTGTGAACCTTTTTAGACTTGAAGGCCTTAGGGCAACCTGTAGTTGTATGTTATTTATATATTAGGGCGACTATCTCATAGAAAATCATACCACACCGCTTATTTCTATGCATATGCCCCCATGTGTGAACTGACTCGACAACAACTTTTATATACAGGGATTGAATGTGCCCATGGTAACAGTTTAGTTGTTTTTATTTGAAATTTGTGACTGCAATAGAGAATAACATGAATAACAAGAGGCTCGGTAGGCTGAGCCTGTATTGCTCACCTGACATTTGGCTTATACGTTTCAGGAGAAGATTTTTATTGAATCAGCCAATCAGAAACAAGATTTTTCTAGCGGCTTTGTTTTTGTCCGATTGGGCTGCCATATTTAGTTTCCGATAAAAACAAAATGAAGAAACTTCATAATTAGGACCTTCCACAGATGCCCCATATCAAAAATTAATCCATTTGGCTAAGCGGTTTCCGAGGAGAAGACTTTTAAATGTATCAACCAATCAGAAACAAGAATTATCTATCCATGGCAACCGTGTTTTTTTGTTTGATCTGGACAAAATGAGGGAACTTAAAGGACCTTCCATAGATCCTCCACATCAAATATTAATCAATTTAGCCTAGCAGTTTCAGAGGAAATTTCTTATGTATCAGCTAATCAGAAACAAGAATCGGCCATAACGGCCATGTTTTTTGTCCGATCTGGGTGAAATGAAGGAACTGTATAAAGGACCTTCCATAGATGTTTCATACCAAATATTAACCATTTGACTAGCGGTTTCAGAGGAGAAGATTTTTAATGTATAAGACTACCACAAACAAGAATCGTCAATAGCGGCCCTATTTTTGTCCGATCGGGGAGAAATGAGGAAACTTTATTAAGGACCTTCCATAGATGCTCTATACCAAATATTAATCGATTTGGCCAAGTGAGTTCCGAGGAGAAGATTTTTTTAATATATCAGCCAATCTGAAACAAGAATCCTCCGTGGCGGCCATGTTTTTTTTCCAACAAGGATGAACGAGGAAATTTGGTAAAGGACCTGCCAGATATGCTTCCCGCAAAGTGATGACGAATGTTTGCATGGTCAGGTGAGCTAAAAAGTATTAATAAATATTTCAAAACATCCTATGCATGCATGTATTAAAATCATTTAAGTGAACGAAAACTGCATCCGTTGCTCCATCTGTTCTTTAATATATATTTTGGAGTTATAATCTTGAACTTGCTAAATGTCTATTAACGCCCAACCAATAACAACTATAAGAGCGTGTCTTTCTAATACATCAATTGGCATACATACCCGAAGCCAGGGTGTACGAGGGGTTCGGGGGGGGGGGGGGGGGGGGGGGGGGGGGGGGGGGGGGGGGGGGGGGGGGGGGGGGGGCGGCGGGGGGGGCGGGGCG
>JARWCS010000004.1:2546472-2558511 GCA_034783895.1 Geukensia demissa
CACTCCACTGAATTGTATATTTACATGGATCAAAACAGCATGGTTTAAACAATGATTGAAAACATAAACCTATCTACTACACAAAATACTCTGAATTTACTATCATTTTAGGACAGGCTGATTTCAATAAGTAACATTAGTGGATTTAGACAAAGCGTTTGATATATACGACTTGTACTGTCAAATCATACAAGACAGATTGAAGTGTTTTATAGAACGCGGATAACGAGTTAATCTTATTTTGATTATCAAGACTTGTCGGCAAGTTTTCACATCTGCAGTTCTAGTCTGAAAAAGGTAAACCCTAAAGTTTATGGTCCGTGGCTCCCTCGTAAACGTGCACACTTATAAAATCAACAGTGTTAGCATCTGGTATCACGGTTTTTTTTAATGTTCTTGAAACGTTTAAAGGCTTTGCTTTTATTTTTTATTGAACTTTTTTATTGTTGAATTTCATAATCTTTCAAAACGTTAAATCGATGAAAATTTCGACAGTTTTTTATGTCGTAAAAAGAGAAATCAGCTGTCTTCATATTTTCAGAAAAATATAACATTGTATTCATATGTCACTGATATTTTTAATGGAAAGGTAAATTAAAAAAATAATAATTTGTAAGGGTAACAATATAATTGTTTGGAAAGATATATTTTAATTTGATTAATATATGATAAAAATATATGTGAAAGCCCCCTTAGTCTATAGTTAGCTCGCCCAAGGCAGGCCGGTATTTGACAGCTCATCCATTATGCCGTCCTCTAGTAACACAAGTTTGATTGACAGCTGAAGTAGTGGTAGCCACGAGTAAGACAGTTATACTCGCTAAACTAGGGTAGTGTTGACGGGAAGAAAAGTGTACTATGTTTGACAGTTTAGTGTTTCTTTGACAGGTCACTGGATTTGTTTATGCCGGTGGGACTAACTACACAAAGTCAAGAAATACAGACTTGATAAAACAATTGGACATATCAAGGCCTTCGGACGGAAGGTTTCACCTCGTCCATGGCTCAACGAGTGGTACGTATCAGTTTTGATTTACGTCGGGATATTTTACGCGATACCTGTGTCAGTTTTTACGGGTGTTCAGGAAGTAATTATTTAGTGTACTAATTTTGACTTGTATTTTTCAGTATGAGAATGACCTGCCGTCACATTACGGACCAAGTATTGGCAGTATGGATAGTATGTACGAATCTCACAGATTACAAAATTTGCATCAGTCGCCCCCCGGAATGGGGCACCAATCCTACCCTCCGTATTCAACAAATAGCTCAATGCCCGTCAGTTCGTCACAGGACAGTCAACTAAAAAGGGACAAGGACTCTATATACGGGTACGTAAAACCATGTACCTCTGTGTATTGGATTGTTTACGTGATTAATTATTTTTCAGTTTTTGCGCTGATATTAATTGTTTTTGAGGATAATTTTTCAAACCATTTCTTTAACAACCGTAAGTAAAATTATTTTTTATTAATTTGTTTGATGTCAATTTAGAGAAATCTGATTTACAATTAATTCGGTAATGATAATAATAATTGGGAAACAATAAACCAATACACAATATGGCGGCGGATTGTTTACATTATTTCAATCTTTGTTTTCAGGCACCCCCTATTTCCATTATTGGCACTTATATTTGAAAAATGTGAGCTAGCAACATGTACACCTCGGGAGCCGGGCGTAGCAGGCGGGGATGTTTGTTCATCAGAATCATTCAACGAAGATATAGCAGTTTTTAGTAAACAAGTTTTAGTAAGTTTACTATTAAGTCTTTTGAAACATTTTAGTGTTTAATAATTATTTATTGATTGCAAAATATTTTTTTCAATATTTTGGCATTAATTGTTTTTAAATTGAATATTTCAAAAACTATTTTAAAAGTTCTGTCAGTGAATCTATTTGGAATAAATTTTCGAAGTAAGAAATTTATCCTTTTTTTACTAGTGCCTGCTATTTAATTTTTTCAAATATAGTAAATAATAAAGAGCATTGACATTGAGTATTTTATAATATAAAATATTATCATTTTTTGAAAATAATATATAAAAAAATTATTATTTTTTTTTTTATTTTTACCTCAGGCACGGTCTGAAAAACCCCTGTTCTCAGCAAATCATGAATTAGATAGTGTGGTGAGTAAAAATTTTTTCATCATCAGTAAGATCTATTAGTCTTCAGAAATAGCTAATGAGCCATGATGTTGGATTAAAATTACTAACAGTGTTTCAACACATGGCCCTGGATAAATTTTTGTTGAAAAATTGCCCAGCTGGCGTAAAAAACAGAACTATGTATATTTTTCTTGTTAAACTGATTAAAAGTTCTTAGAGTATGTTTACTACAATTTTTAAACCAATTTTCTCAAACAGAAAAAGTTTCTTTCATTCAGAGAGCCTTTTTATTTTTGTAAACTCACTTAAGATTCCAGGAATTCTTTATGTATTGATGATATATCTGAAATTTGAAAGAAACAAATTTGTGGAGAATATTAAAAAAAAATCTGAAACATATATTTGTCTACTTTTCAGATGATTCAGGCTATTCAAGTGTTACGATTTCATTTGTTGGAGTTAGAAAAGGTGAGGATCTAGCTATCATATTTGACCATCTAACTTTGTTATATTTTCAAAGAAAAAAAATCCTATCTCCCATCAAGGTTTAAATTTGATGAATAAGGACTGAAAATAAAGTTATCACAAGGAACATGTTATTTACCTTAGATAGACAGGAATGTGGGACACAATCTGACCCTATCTCTGACCTCCCTAAAAAGCAGAGATAAATACTAAATCTCCTTTTCTTCAATGTAAATATTTAACAATTCAGTGTAAATAATGTTTATTAGACATTTCCTTTACTGATAAAATCATAAATTAGTTCAAACAAATATTAACAAAATTGTATAATTGTTGATTTTTTTTCATTTTCAGGTGCATGAACTATGTGACAATTTTTGCCATAGATATATTAGTTGTTTAAAAGGAAAAATGCCAATAGACTTAGTGATAGATGAACGAGAAGGAGGGAGTACTACATCAAAATCTAGTTCAGATCCAACGGACCCCTCAGATCCCATTGTTGATCAGGTAAGACCATTAGTTTTATACCCTTCTTATTTTTGTTAAAAAAACACAATCAAAATTAGTGTGGGGATTTTGTTTACATGGTATTCTTTTATCATACCTTGTAAATATTTAATAACATCTGTTGTATTTTTATACATCTTTTTTTCAGTTTAAATTACTGAATGTCTTTATATTAAAAATATAAATATATTCAGAAATTAGAATAAAAAAGTGAAATTAATTGTCTTCATTTATTTGAAGTTTTTAAGACCTTATGTTGAATTAAATCAACATGAGCAAATAATAAAAAAAATAAATAAAAAAGTAAACTAAGATTGATATTAAATATGAAATTTGCGGGTAACTTTATAAGATGTAAATGGGTTTATACAAATATTATATATTTATAATATATATATTTAATGTTAAAATTATGAAAGGTTGGCAAATGAACTTTGTATGTGGTCGAACAAAGTCAACAGGAAATGAATTTATGATTTGAACTTAAGTTTGAATGGAAAACAGAATTGGCCTCATCAAATTCACATTTACTCATTGGTCATTTTAACTAAAGCTGAATGTAGGAGGCATTTGTGTGGGGAATCATAATTCTGTTAAGATAGAATTTAGTGGATTAAAGTGTCAAATGGAATTATGGCCCCTGAAGGTAGACATTCTTTTAAAGATGTGGTCATACACAGAATGACCAAAGGGTAAAGATCTGATCTCTATACATGTAACTATTTCCTGTCTATAAAATTGCCAAAATATGCACTTGATGCCAAACAAATGGACCATTGAAGATTAAGTTTTTCATTAAAGCTCTTTCTAGGTAAAGAGCTCAATTAATTGCCCTTTTTAAAAGAACCATTTTTACTGTAAAAAGATCTGGAATTTCTAAAAAGAATTATTTGAATGTTTGTTACCTGATTAATTACATATTAATTACATATTATGAATTAAAATGTGTCTCCGTTTTAACTTTTACAATATAAATAAAGAAATAAAATAAATACATTTTTGCCTCTCTATAATTAAGTTCAGGTCACATTTCAAACTTCAAATTTCTCACATACAGATTAATTGAATATTAAAGACAAAAAATCAATTTATGTAACCATCAGTACAATAAATTCAATATTCTGTAATAAGTATCACTTTTAATTTAGCTTTTAGATCATTAAATATCTATAATTAATTTAAAAAGTAAAATTGGCAGGTAATTTTGATATTAGATTTAGATAATAGATTTGTATGGGTTTCATATTTCCAACACTGGTATGATGTGAAACTGGCAGGTGTAATATTTTTTATGGGTGTAGGATTCGCTCTAGTGCAAGATGGCATTAATGACCTTTGATAAAGAAAATGTGCAATCTAATACTATAGTTAAATTACCGCCAAGACCAGTAGGTTACACTGACATTTTATCTAGGACTGGTCATCTTCAAATCCTTAAATTGTTGCAAAATTTCTTCAGTGTGGAATATTTTAATCTGTAAAAATTTACTATAATAGAGAATTAAATTCACAAGGGAGGTAACAACAAACTAATTACTCACTATGCATTATTAAATTATTTCTTGATTCAGTATGGAAATGAATCTCAATTTTTCTCTATTTCCAACACAAAACTTCTAAAATATACTATCATTATCATTTTTTGCCTGAAAAGAAAATTATTTTTTTCATTCTTCAGTAATATTAGTAAATTGATTGATAGATTGATTAAATTCAAGTGTCATAATTTAAGTGAAAAAGCATTAGACTCTGAAATTTACAAATACACTTGTTTTTTCTTGGAATTGTATAAATGAGCATGATTAGCCTTTTCTCTTGTCGAGTTAACGCAAAAGGATGAAAATGTCAGAACCAAATGCTTGGTTGCTAGGGAGATTGAATCTTTAATATTGCAAATTTCATTTCTTTAGTCCCTCATGCACCGTTTTCTGTGCGTGGTAATTACTGCTGGCAACTAAATATTGTATTGGTTTCAAAGAAAAAAGATCTTTTCTTCTTTAACGTGGAAAGATTGTCCTGGTTGGTGAAGGAAATCTAATTTAGATTCTTCTCTACTTGAAGTTAATGGGGACTTTGAATGTAGATGGCATTTTGGTGAAAATAGCACAAAAAACCTTATTGTGCAGGACTGTAGAGGGAAGCATTGCCAATGACCACTTGGAAAGATAATACTTAAATCAAATAATAGCAGAGTTATAAATTCAGTGGGATAAAATCAACACTTTCTATTCTGTCATAATTGTATTAAGCTTGAGTTAAATTTGTTGTGATATGTGAAAGTAAAAGTCTTAATTTCTCTTTCCTTGGCAAACTTAATCCAATAATATGTTACCTTTTTACTGGGTCCTCAGACTAGGCCTTCTTTTAATGTAAATTTATTTAATATCAGCTTAACAATGAGCAGACATTCTTTAAAAAATTAGATTTGCAATTACTTTCAATTCTTTTTTTTGAAGTCACATGTAATGGTCTAGGTTTTTTTTACTAAAAAAATCACCAATGTATTTTTTTCTGCATGTAGAATTTCTCCCCTGCTTTCACCATAACTAATTGCCTAAGCTGCATATAACTAGCTTTTCTGCTTCAGTAATTTTGTTTTGCTGGCATTCCTTTTTAAAATTAAAAGCTAGAAAGCATGTTATTACCATGGAAATTAGAAACATATGCTGATTAGGGGACTAAACCTAAAAAGGCTAATTCAAGGCGTACTCTTGCCGCGTGCTCCCTCGGTGTAAAAGATGTGATTATAATATCTTTTTGTGTGTCTCTGATGACAATAATAGAAAGATGACATAGTAACCCTGGGGACAGTTTTCATTGTGATTTTTATGGTTAATTTGTTGCTGTTGTAATTCTATTTTATGTTGAGGACCATTGGTTCCACAACACTTGCAGTAAATGTAATTGAGTATTCATTAGTCAAATTCATTAAATTTTTCAACAAATCGTCATTCACAATAGAAAGTATAGTAAGAGAAAGAAAGCATTCCTGTCTTAATTGTGCTTAAGAAGTTTTTATCATTGTAAACAGCAGTTTATGACAGTTGCCTCTTGATGGAAACTTGTGTTTGTTTTTTCTTACACAGAACTTCACTCTCCTGTTAAGAAGACAATTAAAAATGCCCCTAAGTAGTGTTGTGTTTTCTTTTTTAAACAAGAAGTTGTTGTATTTCTAATTTACATCATTGATAGAAGAACTAAATATTGTGTTTTGTCATCCTAATCTGCAATGGATTAGATGTGTATAAAGGATTATAGATGGATTAAATTTTCAGACTATTATGCAGATCCATTTTTACATGCTACCCCCCACACATCCCAACCAGGTCCATGGAGGTTGACATACTCAGGTAGACATTACTTTGTCTCCCTAGGGATATAGCATTACCCTCAAATTTAAAGACAGATTTACAAAGAAATGATTTAACCACCCACAGAACATCAAAAGACCTGAAAATATACCAATCAATAATTTAGAAATAGTTTGATTTGAACAGGACTTTACCCATCTTAACCAAGTTTAGTGTACTGATCAAGTTTTGGCAGGATAATGTTTATTTTAAAATCTTCTATCTCTTTTGTAAAGAGCCAAATGGATTAGATGGATTTGTAGAATGAAAAAAATATTCCAATTACTAAGCTGTTTAGGTATCATCAGGTAGATGTTCTTATAAAACGGAAGTTGTCACTATAGCTGAGAAGAAGAAAATGTAACCACTTATAATCATATAGTGTCAGCCCATCTAATAAAGCTAATGGAACTTGAATCTGTGTAAAAATCTCAATATTGCAAGGAATCTAAGTAATGAAAATATATTAATGAATATTGCCACCTTTAATAAAAAAAAATGCATGCATTAATATAGACATGTCAGCAATATTCTGTTTTTCGTATGTTTTAATATTGTACTGCTGACTCCAAGAAAACCAAAAGATTGTGCCACTGAAATTTTTTATAATGTAAGGCATCTGTTAACTCATTTATCCATCCTTACATACGTTTGTTTGTTTACATAGGAAAGTAACGGGCAAATGGGGTTAGATTTGTCAGAATAATTTTTTATCTAAAAATACTTTTTTTCTGTCTGTGTTGGTTTGTGAAATATTATTTGTAGAATTTTCAGGAACATTAACCTAACGACATTAACCCTTTTTGTTGTGTGTATTTGTTTTGGTGGCAGTGTTTTATCTCCTAGCTTTTGTGTACAGTAGCATTGTTGTTTACCCCTGAAACAAAGAGAAAACCAAAGCAGGAATTTTATATATATGTTTTACCGCTTCAAGTTCCCTTAGCTTTTTTCATATGGCTTTATTGTCCATATCGCGTCTATATATATACATTATGTTATTTTGTAGTTTATAAAAAATATGTTTTTACTTTGGCTTTTATAATTGAAATTTGGGTTAAAAATATGTTGATAAAGTTGACAAAAATAGAAAGTTTTTTTTTAAATTGATAGAGTTATCTCACCCTGCTCTGGTTTTCTCTGTTGACAGGGCCAAATGTATTCTTCGATGTCAAACTCATGGGGATGCCGGGCATAAGAGAAAACACCCACGTCCAGAGGAAGGGACTAACAGACATATGCAAGTTAACATTGGTGCCTAGCTTACGCAATACACAGTAGAGACCTTGTGATACAGACACCAGTTCAGGAAAAGATAACTCATGGTGGACTTTGACAGAATCTCATATTTTGTTGTTCTCTGTACTTTATTTAAATTTTACATTTATTTCAATGTTTTTCTCCCCAGTAATTGTTTTTATTTTAATGTTACAAAATTCTAAATTGTCATAAAAGCTGATGGTCATTTTTACAGTGATGCCAAATAACATCACCATGCTCATTAATACAGATTAATTTTTATTACTAAAACAATTTTGTTTTCAAATAGAGCCTGTTTATCTTTGATTAAATTAACATGAAGCACACACCTTCAGTATGATGGCTTACAAATTTAATATAGAAGCTAGTCAGTGGAGATTGTTACAATTTATCACTTAGAATACCCATTATCTTGCCAAGAAGATGGTCTTCATGTATAGAATTTGACATGAAGTGGAGTTATTACACTTCTTGGTCTGCGATTGATTCAGAGACTGTCACATGGAAATATTGCAATTCTTGCATTTATTTTTATTTCTAAACCACACAATTCTAAATAAATATTGCCAATTTAGGTAACAGTTCTTTAATTTAGAAGTTATTTAGAATTTTTTGTTATGGTAGGTTCCAAATAAAAAATGATTAGATTGGTAACTAAGTAGTAGGCTTTTATTTTCTAGTCACTTATCCTTTAATTAAGTTTGATTTTGTTGGGAGTAAAAAAAATTAATGAAATGCATTTATTAACTTTTGAGTGTTAAAATGCTTGAATATTATTTGATATTTTTGTCACTTCTTCCTTAAATGTCGTTAATAATATTGTTTCACTTGTTATATTTTTTATGGAAGAAGTTTTGGTGAAAATATCTTTATTTAGATTATTTGCATGAAATCATGCTTGTGGTTACAGGTGCTATTTATATAAGTGTTAGTCAGGCCAAAAATATGGTCTGTTTCTAGTAATAAGATCCATTGAAATATCCTGTATTTGGACTTTATAACTAACCTGTTTTACAAGACACCACCAAGTCACACATTTTTTGTCCATAGATAAAAATAAACTGAACCCTACCCAAAATGTTTAGTCTACCCTGTCTATTTAATTAGGGTTTTTGAAGTCAGAAAACTCAATATTAAAAAATTCATCGAAACAAAAAAACAAAAAAAAATTCCTACTGACCCTCAATAACTTTCTTCAATATGGTATCAAATCCTTTGCCAAAGAACTGTTTAATTATAGCCAAGCAATTACAAATGCTTCTAAACATGAGAACTAGAAACAGACAATTTTTTTGCTGAGGACCAAAGTTTTGACGAGAAATTGTAGAAGTACATTCCCTCCATGTGGTACTACTGTATTACATGTAAATATAATTTTAGTTTGTCTTGCCTAAGAACTTAAAAGTTCATGTTATTATTCATATGTGGACCAGATTTTCATTTTTATTACCTGTGTTAATTACAGGTGAAATTTTCACCATTTTTCATCAGTCTTTTTCGGCATAAGGGTTTCAAATGTGAGTGTAAATAGTTTGCCATCTCTCCCCAAAAAATCGGACATCTGTCGTACAAATAAAGTTATAACAATAGGATATATCTAAGAAAAGAAAAAAAAATTTGTTCATTTTAAATTATGGAACAGAATGTTCATTAGTACCAGAATGTCAGATGTTCAGTTAATATTTTTCTCTAATTTTGAAAAAGACAAACAAAATGTAGGCACAACTTCAGTTTATTTTAATATTTATTTTAGTTGTAATCAGTTGTAAAAGGAGAGAGAATGCTATTCTATATAAAAAAAGTGCTAAAATGAGAAATCCATGGATATGAGGATTCGTGGTTGATTAGTTATGTGCCATACATTTTGTTGAATTGTGGAGTCTGCTTCAGACTTCCATAGTGCCATATTGGACTTCATTTTAACAAACACATCTCAAACTTGGCTTTGCTTTTAATTCTTAACTCAATTTATTTTTAAAATTTGATTTTTTTGTGAATAAAAATTTAGCAGTGCAAAAAAAGAACAAAAAAACTTGGATAATTCAGATGAAAAAGCCCATATCAAAAGCCATGTTAAGTTTAACATTTCAATGTAATATGTTCATTTAAGATCCAGATTTTGAATATAGGTGAATGAATATTTGGGTTGAGATTGTTTGTTAACTTGAAGCCTAAAGACCAGATCACGTCTTTGATAATGTTTTTTGATCTTTATAGCTTGTGTTAAACTTCAGATTTTGTTTTTTATTTATCTATTGTTGGATGGAATTAGAAATATAACTTGGTTTGGTCTTAAAGCATGATGTTGTAAATTTTGTATAACAATTATTATTATGATGCCGTTATATATGTATGAATAAGTAAGACAAAAATAAAATCTTATGGTTGTTATAAATATTTATTTTGTTATTCAGTGGCACAATTTGTTACAAAACCAGACTTGTAGATTATTACATGTATGTGGCAATGAGTGAGGGGTTAGTTTTGGTTCTGATGACTCTGTTTAGCCAGATACCTATGTATGGGATTGGCTTCAAATTTTCATAAGTCTCTGAAAGCTGTAATAGTAATTGATAAATAAAAGTGACACATTGAGAGAAAACTTAATTGTTAGTGTAAGTACCTGGTTTACATGTTATTGGGGTCTTGGTAGTAAAATTAAAAGTTATGTGTATTTACTATAGATCTAAATACATGCATTGCCAACTTGGCACTTTTATGTTAGACATATAATACAGATGGGGAAATAAGTAGCTGACAGTGGATTGTTAACTAAAAAAAGAAGTGAAACATAAAATAGCAGGGGTAATAAAGTTAGGCAGTAAAACTTACACCACGTTAATTTCATATGCCTTGTGGAGAATATCAACAGACATTGTCAATAAACTTAAACTGAATCTCTGGAAAATATTCAAGACGAATTATCACATTTAATGCACACTTTTATTGTTTGTGGATTTTACAAATAATTCTTAAGTGTCTAATGCAGGTATGAAAGGAAAATTAAAATAAAAAGGATGATAATTATGTACAAATAGTTAAGAGGATGAAATGAACTACAGATGTGCTTATTCCGCAGCTGGTGGATTCTCAATGTGGATACAAAATCCTTTCTTGTTTTGTTAGTTTTTTCAACAAAAGGTGAAGATGTTTTCTTTTTTAAAATCTCCTTATAACAATTAGTTCCAGATGTTGTGAGATTAAAGGTTAAAGTCTTGGTCACTTTTTATTCTTAAGCTACAAATAGATTGGGTGGTCGACCATTGCCATTTTATGCTCTAAAAATGTCAAAAATAGTTAAACAAATTGATTAAAATTGTAAAACCACTATAATTTTTTAAAATCTGACATAAATCCTAATTTGTCATACAATTTTTTTTTCATAATACAACCTTCATAATTTTACCATCAATATTTTTTTTTTTTTTTTTGGCTATTTTATTCAGTCCTATTGTAGAGAATTGGTATTGGTTATTTTACGGGACCCATCCATCATTTTTTCTGATAAGACAGGGAGGAAAGTTCCACATTACAAACACAATTATTATTTTGCCCTCAGATTTCTATCGTCTTATTGTTTGTATGGTTTAATGAAAATGTTATTATTGCTGCGGATCAGTTGTTCTAACGGAGGTCAAGTTAATTTAGAGTTAGACTCCTTGCCATCGACCATTATGAATTCGGAGCATTTGCAGTCAGCGTTGGGTAATCTGGATATTGTATTGATTTTCGGTGCTTGGATAATGTTGATTTTTTAAATATAATAGGAGAGTGGAGTAGCGACATATTGAGTTTCTGGATGTTCCTAACATTCAAAGATATCGCCTTTCCTAGATATTGTATTAGAATATGAAAAGCAAAGGCTTTCCAGAGATTGACAATTTCAATATTTAGATTAAATCAGAGATAAATTCAATTTTCCATTTTGGTATATTTGCATTAATTGTATGGAAACATGGCGTTGTTGAAAGTAAGTTCTTTACATTGGTTGTGTTATCACAAATGGATAAAGTATAGTGAAATAGAAGCATTGCTAGGACATTAGCCAAAATTGAATTCTTTTTTGATGAAATTATGTGATATAAAACCACTTATGTTCCATAATTATATCAAGCACAGGCAGATGAAATGTTATCTAAGTTAGCTTAGGTCTCTCAACCTTTTACTGTCTGCACTCTAGATAGCCATTGTGCATTTCTTATCATTGCTTGAGGCTCTTTGGGGGATAAACAGTCAGAATAAAAATGCTTGTTTTGTATTTGGTTTATTCAGTAACTAAAATGATTTTTTTCTCAATTTGCATGTCAAAAAATCTTCTGTAACTGAAATTGAACTTATGGTCACCT